>JASDQU010683040.1:13585-55945 GCA_032191745.1 Picea mariana
ACGTAACTAAACCATAGTTGTTTAAAATAAATTATTGAACCGGATAATTGTAATTAAAGGATTTCTCACACAATTGATTGATTGTTGTCTTTTATAAAAGACTAGTCTTGCTGACTGGATTGAATGCATACATAAATTACTAAAGGATGACAGTTTTGATTATTAGTACATGCACAAGATTTGCATGTACTAGCTACACATGCATTTCTTGTACATATACACTAGTATGTATGAGCTTTCTTGACTTACTGATAATGTCAGTTACTTGTTATGAATGTGTGAACCATGCTCTTTTCCGTTGTACCATAAGATACCTTAACTTCGGGATGAAGTTTCCTGAAGGGTGGGTGCATGTAACGACCCTAGTTGGATAAATGTTTAAGAAATTATAAAGTAAAACTAATTAGGGGATTAATTGTGTTAACAAGGTATTAATTAAACAAAGATGATTTAATGATATTAATTAAGTGAGTTATTGATAAATTAAAGTATATAATTGTAATTAATTAATTAATAATTTAACTACAAACTACATTTAATAACTTACGTAATGGATTTAATAGATTAATGGTATATGATATAAAATGGTTGTGTATACAACAAGGGATAACCTATGAATCCCAAGAAGATAAAAGCATTAACGGGAAAGGATAAGAGTAATAAATGGGTTAGGTAGGGAGTAAATGGGGGGGGGAGAGTTGGTGAGGGAGGGATAAGGAAGGGAAGGAGTTGGACGGGAGATTATTCTACGGAGGTTGGGGAATGAATTTTGGGGAGCTCTGGATTTGCAGAGGGAAGTGAAGTTATGGAGTAGGATTGATACAATGCACCGGGGTTGCTGGGGGTTTTGGGCACGGAGGGGCAGGATATTCGTTGATATCCTGGAGCTAGGGAGCTACCTAGTTGGCAGGGAGGAACGATTTTGGGCAATGTTTTACGGTGCAGCAGCGGTCAAGAAGGTGTTTGGACAAACAGAGAGTATTTAGCATCAGGTTCAGGTATTCATTTAGAATTATGCATTGTTTTTGTATTAATTTGTTATTAAATTTATTATTCATTGTTAAAATTACATGCGTGCGTGTTAAAATATTTTGGAATTATTGAACTTTCATAAACCAGTAGAAATTAATGTCTTGTTGTAGAATTACTAGATGTTAAATTAAATCTGGCTCCTACACCGTACGAGAGATCCCTTCCTAAGGTGCACATGATGACAAAAATCCCCAATCAAAGAATCGCCTAGCAAATAAAGTCGGTGTCCTCGACTTCCAAAACCTCGATTGCATACAAACCTCTGTTGCTGCATAACATCGACTGCAGCGAGTAGAGACGTGGATGTTTCAGGATTTTTTAAAATTGTAGATTTAAATTTTATTTTATTTTTCTAACAAATAGCCAAAAAAATTCCATGTAGCCAAAAACAAATCCATGTACACCAGGGGCAATTATGTCTCATCGTATCCCATTAACCAATATTCTATTGATGAAAATGGAAAAAACAAAAATATTATTTTAATTATTTAAATAAAAGAGGTCACAAAATTCTTGTGAATTTATGTGCATAATATCATGGTGTGTCTCTAAAAAAAACACCAACTAATGCAATAGAAAAATTGACCACAAGACGATTGCTATAATCCCTAGCCGAAGGCAGGGAGTAATAAGGTGATATTGTATAAAATGTGTAATATATATATATATATATATATATATATATATATATATATATATATATATATATGAGAGGTATGTAGGTATATGATCATTAACCTTCACATATGTATTCTAGTTATATATGTATATTACAATAAAGTATGCAGGGATTTTATGGTAATTTCACAATTACTTAATATATTATAGGTATATTCACTATATAATAAAGGTAAAGTTATATATATATCTTGTGACTAGGGTATTCATTGCTTGGTTAATAAGGGTGGTTACATTCCCACTGAGGTAAGGTTAAGTATGGTGATGGGAAAAGAGTGTTATCGGATTTTCACTAATCAAGGTGTTTATTGGGTAGAATTCAAGTTAAATAGGAAGAGTATTAAAAGTTTTCAATTTGTATTTATTGTATAGGTACTAGTATGTACTATTTCAACAATTTGTTAGGTTGAGATCTAACAACAATTTGGAGTGATTGTTGTGACAATGATCCAAGTTCAAATCATGGAAAACATGCTCCTCCCCTGTGTGGGGTTTGTCGGATGTAGCTATTACTTATATTAAATATTGTTGATGTAGTGTTTGAGCATATTGTTGTGTGTGAGGATGGATTGAGATTATTTATGGGTTTGTCATTCAAAAAAAATGGGTTTCCCTTTTTTTTTAATGTACTATTTCAATAATATCTAGTAGGTAATGTTGATGGTGATTATAACAATTTTCAAACACAAACATCCTGTGATTACCTATTATGGATAATCGCTACCAATATTTGAGCATGAAATCCAAATATTAACAACCCTAAAAATTATAGTTATAGTGTTATTAACATTATAAGAGTGTTTAAACAATAACATCTACATAGTAAGCAAACAAATAGATAGGCTTGGTAGATTTAAATTACTTCTTTATTTACCACAAATCTAACCACACTATGAAGAACAAATCAATAATCAAAGGTTGATGTCTCTTACTAATTTCCATTGAAAATCCATGAAGCAATTTCGATGAATGTGTTTGTAAAGCATGTGGCAATCTTCATATGTTTCAAGTATTTCCTCTAGTTTAAAGAATATTAAGGTTTTAATAAAAAACTCCATTTCCCTACATCCATTTGGAGGGTTTGTCAACTTCTTATCCAACTTGTTTACATTGTCTATTATTTTTAACTACTGAAATAGTTCTTAGGCATTAATACGTTGGCCAAGCACCATAACTGCAACACTACATCCCATCTCTTGATAGGTTGTGGGTGCATCCTCTAGAGTTTCGTTTTTATAAATATGTCATTTGATTAGTCATTGATCATGTCATTTCATATCCATGATTTTTTCTAGCATGCAATTGAAGTGGAAATATTGGCATGGATTTATAACCGAATGAGCATGCTCCTTAGATTAATAAGGCTGTAATAGATAAGGAAAAATTTGAATTCTAGTTAGAACTAAACAAAATAAGTACTAAACAAAATAAGTAGTCTAAGTTACACCATGTAAGTTAAGGTAGTAATGTGTCATTTTAACCATGTAACTTGTAAGTTAAATATAGTCATGTGTTGTTGTTTTAATATGTAAGTAGAAATAATGACCAATTCCTAAACAAAAAGAAGATTTAATTAAAAGGATTAAAGGTGAATTTAAGTGGGAAACATCCTTTTGTGTAACTATCAATTTTCTTATTTGTTAAAGTCTTTCCTAAAATGAACTCATTGTGACTTTTATTATGTTTGTCTTATACATATTTTATTATTATTATTATTATTATTATTATTATTATTATTATTATTATATATATATATATATATATATATATATATAATTAAAATGAAAAATTATATTCAAAACCACTTGGAATACAATTAATAATGGGAAGAAAGATTAGAATATAAATTTTATTATAGCGTCCAACAAACCCACTACCTTATGGGACCAAAATTCTTACAAACTAGCAATTTCAAACTCCAATAACTATTTCAATTCACATTAAAAAAATTAAATAAAAAATTAAAATTTTATTAAATCCACTTATGAAACAAAAATGGTTACATACAAGGCTATCTTTCCAACAATGTCAAAGTTCTCTTATCTCAATCTACACCAAGAGACCTATAGAAAAAATTGCAACAAAGAAAAGAAAACAAAGAAAATGTTGACAAAGTGTTAATTTGATCCATTTCAAGATAAAATTAAGCATTGGACTCATCATGCTCTCTCCATTTCTAGAGAGAAGTTTTTTCTATCTTTCTCTTTTAACCTTAATGCAAGCAGCTAGTAAAACGCTCTTAAATACTATTAAGAAGCTAGTAAAATGGTCTTAAATACTATGGACCTATGTTTTAGTAACGTTCACCTCTTATCAAAGATGAAAGCTCAAGCTCATATCATTAAATTAAATCAAATCATGCCCATGTCAACATGCCCCAATGTGAATACTATGGAACTATGGTTTTAGTAATATTTGTTCTTTTCAAAGGTCAAAAATAAGTTCATATAATTAAATTAAATCAAATCATCTCCATTCCCCAAAACAAAAACACTTTGTATGCATTTATGATTATTGCTGAGTAACCAATGACAATTCTTTAAATATCACTCCAAATTCAAATTCTACGTCACTTAATATGCATCTATTTTACCAAAGGCCTAATTACAATTGCTAGTCAATAGATGGTTTAAGGATTATAATTGTTATTCGATATAAAGTACGGTCACCAATTTTACTATGATCAAAGTTATATTTAATATAATAAAAAAATGGATTTAATTAACTTTTTATTTCGCATTCAAACATGATATCTTCACGAATTTTACTATGATCAAAGTTATATTTAATATAATAAAAAAATGGATTTAATTAACATTTTATTTCGCATTCAAACATGATATCTTTCTTTAGATGCTCTTATACACCCACATATTGGGGCTTGTGTTTTTTCCAGCATACAAAAAATCAAATTAATAGAGTTTTACCATTCACCCTCACTAAAAGGGTTAGAGATATGGAGAAAGGGGGAAAGGGAATGTGAACGTGAAAAGAAAATAATTTTAGGATCATTACGATGAAAACCATGAGTGAAAATCTCAATGTCCTTAATTAATGGGTCCTTAATTCTCTGAACATTATAAGGAGAAACATTTAAGCTATGTTTTACCAAATCAAAAACTTACATGTTTTGTGATAATTCTAAATTTTTCAATCTAGGTGATTATTGTCTTAATGTTTTTTTATTGAATAACTCAAAACATATTTATTTAACAATAAAAAATTAATTTTATGAACATTGCATCATTTACACAATAGTTGAAAAAATGAACAGCAAAAGCAAAAAATAAAACACACACGGGGATTTCTTTTTCGAATCATCTTTTCATTCATTTGATCAAAGCTTACACGATGACATCTACATCCTACTTAGATTAGTGGTTGTACAATCATTAAAATCACCTCAAACAACAATATACAACGAGATCTGAGGGTGTACAAATTATGCATGAAGAAAACATTGTTGCAGCAGTGGTACGCATTGTACTATTTGTTGTCCTGGTTGGTCTCTTTAGCAATATGTTCTTCTTCTTCTTGAATGCACTCTACTCTCTTCCAACTCTCTTGCTATCTTCTCATGTGTGTAACATATTTATACTTTGAGATATGATAACTAATCTCCTTAATCCCCACTGCCACCTATCTCAATCTTGAGATGTATGACTATGATTAAATCCTAATCAAAGTCATTAATGTTCTAGAACTTCTAGAACATTTCATTTAGATTCCTAAGACTAGTTCACAATAAAACATAAAACTTTTTCTTTTTCTTTTATTTTTCAAGGAAATTACAAGATAGAATTAATGATCACCTTTTCAAGGTGGTCACCAAAGAAATGTCTCGAACTACTTCGTCTCGAACTACTTGCACGTTCACACTAGAACCTGTGCAAGAAGTTCTTGCTCGAGCTACATTTCTCAACACTCACTCTTAGTGAGGAAGGAATTCCACACCAAGCCAGGGATGTTTCCGAATGCCTCAAACTTCCCTTTTGTTAAGGGCTTGGTCAAAATACAAGCTACCTATAAATCTGTAGGAATATATTGAAGCTTCACTACTCCCTTCGTAATCATGTCTCGTATGAAGTGATATATGATATCTATGTGCTTGGACCTGTCGTGAAGCATTGGATTCTCGGAATTTGATACAACTTCGATTATCATAGTAAATTACTATGGGGTCCAACTCTTAATCAAACAATCTTGCAAGTAACTTGCAAAGCCAGAGGGCTTCACAACTAGCAGTATTAATTGCAATGTATTCTACCTTTGTTGAGCTAAGTGCCACATAAGTCTGCTTCCTATTGAACCCAAGATAAAATAGCACCTTGAGGTGTTCTTTCTATCTGCTACATTGCGTGCCCAATCCAATCCGAATACCCTTGCAACTTCACCTCACCATTTCCAAGATATTTTAGACCATACTGCATTGTGCCCCTCAAATATCTTAGCACATGTTTTGTTGCTACCTAATGCTCTTGCCTTAGCTCCACCATGAACTGACTCAAAGTGTTTATTGCAAAACATATATCTGGTCTAGTGTTGACCAAATACATCAAGAAACCTATCCATTGCATGTACAACATGGGTTCCACCAACTCTGAATTTGGAGTTGTCACCCTTCTTCGAATTAGTGATCATAGGTGTGGCCATAGGTTTGAAATCCTCCATATGAAACCTCTTCAAGATCTCAACTGCATACTTACCCTGCATAAGGAAAATGTCCCCTAGTCTCTGCCAAACCTTCAAACCTAAGAAATAATGGCATCATGTTGATGTCCTTCATCTCGAAATTAGTTGCCATGTCTGCTTTGCACCTTGCAATGAGCTAATCTACCCCTGTAAGGAACAAGTCATCTACATACAACACCAAAATGCACAGATCAATCCCAACAAATAAATAATATAAGTTAGGACTTACTTCGCTTTTGTTGAAGCCCATACTATGCAGGGAACTATCTATCTCGAAATGTCATGCTCTTGGTGCTTTCTTGAATCCATACAAGGCTTTCTTAAGCCTGCAAACATGGGACTCCTCATTTTACCTCAAAGCCCTTAAATTGCTCTATGTACACTTCTTCCTCAATGATCCCATTAAGGAAAGTTTTCTTCACATCCATCTGATGTATCATCCATCCCATAAATGAAACTAAGGACATAACTTCTCTAATGGAAGTGTACCTAGTGACTGGAGAAAATGTCTACGCATAGTCCACTCCCTCTTTCTGGGAGAACCCTCTAGCCATGAGCCTCACTTTGAACTTCTCAACGCTGTCAATCCCTGCATACTTGATCTTGTAGAGCCATTTGGAACTCACTATTGCCTTCCCCTCTAATATTGGCACTATCCCAAACATCATTTTTCATGATGGAGGTGTACTCCACCGTGGGTTCTCACCATACCTACTGGTACGTTGCCTCCTAAACGTTGGAAGGCTCGAAATTTATTATATTGCTCATTAATACCATGTAGACTTTTTCAGAGGTCTTCTCTCCCTAAATGTGCTCCTAAGAGCCTCAACATACTCCTAAGTATCCCTCAATGTCTGAGTAAACCATCTAGGTCTCCTGACATAAGTGGAAGGGGCTATTGCCTCCTCTTTACCTAAAGGTTGTTGTATTGCTCTGGAAGTCATTGGTAACCCTAGCTCAACCTTTAAAGCTTCTTATCCTTGTCCTTAACACTGGAATAGACTCATGGGACTTCCTGGATGCAATGTCGTCCCAAATTTTACATCCATGCTCATTGTAACCTACAAATAAACCCTTCCTCCTGGAGGGTTCCAACTTAGTCCTCTTTTTACCGGCGATGGATATAAACTAGACAACCAAAAATGTAGAAATGACTCACCTCTGACTTTACAGCAATGAATGTCTCCTCTGGTGTCTTTTCCTCTGAGATCCTGTGAAGACACTAGTTCTAGATGTCGACTGTTGTGTAGCAAGCCTCTGTGCAAGGAAACATTGGCAAGCATTGATTATTGATCATGGCCTTAGTAGCCCCAATGATGGATTGATTGTTTCACTATGCAACCCAAATTCTGTTGTGGGTTGTACAGAACAATCAACTCCCTCTTTCTTCATGCCTCCTTACAAAAACCTTCAAACTCCTTGGAAGTATACTCACCCCCCATATATGATCTCAAGACTTTGATTTTCTTCCCCGACTAGTTTTCAACTAGAGCTTTTCACTCTTGAAACTTGCTAAAAACCTCATCCTTGATCTTTAGGAAGTAGATCCAAGTTTTGCAAGAGAAGTCATCTATGAAGGAAACATAGTACTTGTTTCCTAAAATCGATGCCACTTACATTAGTCCATAAACATTTGAATGTACTATCTCTAAAATCTCCTTAGACCTATGCTCACTACTTGGGAAAGCAGCGTTGGCATGTTTTCCAAGCATGCACCCTCTACACACTCCATGTTGCTCAATATTGAACCATGAAAGACCTATGACTATCTCCCTCAGAATAGACAACACTCTATGATGCAAGTGTCCCATCTTATTGTGCCACAACTTGCACAAGTTGTCACTGTTATGAACTAGGCCTCGAACAAGGTCACCCTACAACCTGGAAAGATTACCTTCTTTATAACCCTTATTACCTGAGTTGTTTCTGGGCTAGATTCCATCGGCGTGATGAGGGCTTGTTGATTCTTGAACTCAATTGCAAAGCCCTTATCCTCTATAATCAAAACTGAAAGCAAGTTCTTTCTAAGACCTGGAACAAATAACACATTGTCAAAATCTAAATAGTTACCTCAAATGAGCTAGAAGAGAATATTACCAACTCATGCTAGTGGGTATTTGGCATCATCACCAAACTCAACTTGTATGCTTGAGTCCTGCTTCGTTAGACTAAAAAATAAACGCCAAATTGATGTCACATGACAAGATGCCCCATAGTCCATATACCATGCATTCCTAGGAACCATGTTGGTAGAAAGGCAAGGTACTATCGATAAATCCTTCTTGAACTTCGCAACAAACTTGTTCATCTATGTTTCTACAAAGGCTACATATGTTTGTTCCTACTTCCCTTTAACCCTCTTATCTAGACATTGTGATGCATAATGATTGTGCTTATGACAATGAAGCACTTGATTTTACTCAAGACCTTATTTCCTGGTTGCAAGGCTAACTCCTCACTCTTTCCTTTACCTATATGTTGAACCATTTACCTTTGCCCTTATTTGTCTGACCAAATAGAGCTAGGTTCTCATCACCACCCCTTTTGTTGGCTTTTGACTCTATCTGAGTCTCCTCTTGGATATATAGTCATCCCACAACATTTCAAAGTTACAAAGGTTCTAGCGAACACAAATACCTTTGACAAATGCTTCCCATGAAACTAAAAATATATCCAGTGCCATGTTCACCAACTCTACATCTACAACTTTCTCCCCAACCACTGCAAATTGATCACAAATTTGCATGACCTTAAGGTAACTAGTAGCTAAATTTGATATGGTCGTCTCTATGGAGCTAAGTTTGTTTCGCAAATATCATTTGTATGTTTATGTTTTCACTTTGATAGAGGATTCCTAGAGCCTAAAACATTTCATTTATTGTCTTCTTCTTGGATATATGAGAGATTAAATGATCCTTTATGACATCCATGATTATCCACTTGGCCTTCACTTATTTCTTGTGAGTTGTCAACTGTTGTGAGTCTATGGCCGAAGGCACAATATCATTTGACAATATCCCAAAAGATAGGAGATCTATGGACAAAAGGCAGAATGTAACCCTCACTTTCCATGACAAAAAATTTGAGGCTTCATCAAGTCTCTTCTTGAATTTGAGGCTAAGGCCATCTCTAAGAACTAATACCCAAACTGTTAGATCTGAAAAAATAGTCCTTAACAGAAATAATAAAACCCTCTTTAACTATCGGTCCTTTCCAATAGTTAGTTTATTGCAATAAACCTTTGAGAATCTCAATCAAATAAAGAATCTTTGATACCATGCAAATTTTTCAACCTAGGTGATTGTTGTCCTCATGTTTTCTCATTAAATAACTCAAAACAGATTTATTTAACAGAAAAATAATTTTTTGAACATTGCATCAATCACACAATAGTTGAATGTGTTTCCTCCTAAGAGGTCACAAGTTCAAATCCAGAGGGAGGTAGGGTATGCATACCTCCGTAGACTTTAGCAGACAAATCACTGCGCGGAGGGGGTCCCTTGTCCCACAAATAAGGGGGTCTCATACACCAATTTGGTCTCTTGCATAGCTGTGACCTTAAAATTATATTATTATTATTATTATTAAACACATACACAGAGATTTATCTTCCGAATCAGCTTTTCATTCCTTTGATCAAAGCTTACAAGGTGATCTCTACAGCCTAGTTAAACTAGCAACTGTATGATCATTAAAATCACCTCAAACAGCAGTATACAAGTAGATGTGAGGATGTACGACCAGATCTAAGGGTGTATGGCCTATGCTTGAAGAAATGATCGCTACAATAGTTGTACACACTGTACTGTCTGTTGTACTTGCTAGTCTCTTTAGCAATTTGTTCATCTTTTCTCCTTGAATGCACTCGGCCATCTTCCAACTCTTCCATTCTCTTCTCATGTGTAATGTATCTCCTATCTTGTCCTATTTATGCTTTGAGAAAAGATGACTAATCTCTTCAATCCTAGCTGTCATCTATATCAATCTTGAGATGTACGGCTAAGATTAAATCCTAATTCAAGTCACTAGTGTTCTAGAACATTTCATTTAGATCCTAAGACGAGTTGACTTCAAAACATAAGCTTTTCATTTCTTCTTTTATTTTTTAAGTCAAATTACAAGATAGAATTAGTGATCAACTTTCCACAGAGGTCACCAAGGAAATGTCTTAAACTACTTCCTGTACGTTTACATTAAAACCTGTGCAAGAAGTTCCTGCTCGAGCTACATTTCTCAACAGCAGCTTCTTAGTTTGATAATGCCTTGCTTTACCTAGGAAATCTTACATAATCAATCATGTCTTTCATAAACATTTGTAAAGAAAAATTAGATAGATTTGAAATTTTTATACAATGGTCTCAATTTCTATACTGCATACATCACTACCTACCAAATGCTAAAATTTCAAACATTTGGTTTCTTGTTGTGGTAGTTCCAACATGTTCAAAATCTTTGTTCATTTCTCGTCCCATATAAAAATCTGGTCTCTTGTGGGAGTTCCAACATATTCAAAATCTGTCCCTTTCTTGCCCCATCCCAAAAACCTCTAGCACTAGTTTCTTGCCCCATGTAGTTACGTTTGAGCCCTGAGCATTGACATTTCAAAATCAAAATCATTTCAAAAACCTGGGACGCTATATTTATTAAAATATATATATATACACACACACAATGCAGAATCAATATTACCGTCAACTTGACCATGCAACAGCCAAAAAAACTTATGCGTCATCTCCAGAGCATCTTTTTTAGCATCTTGTATTATTATATTAAACACTCCTTCATCTTATAGAGAATTTGCATCAGAAAGAACGAGTTAGCATGTTAATATGCTAAAAAGGAGTTTCTGCAAGTAACCTTGTTATAATGGATCTTCCATACAGCAGCAACTCTGCATGCATGTTCAACAAACCATTGTTCCAAAACTGACCACACAATACCTAACCCCAATCTTTGCATTTGATTACTCTGCAGTCACCCTGGCATATATACAACCCCACACAATCTCGCAAGGAAATGTTCAACATCCATAGAAATAATACCCAAACTTGCTAAAACAATAATCACCAAATAACAGGACTATAAACAGATCAAATATGTACACATAATCCTGTTCCATGTCTACATAATCGAGTTGCAAATACCAGGAATATAAATAGATCAAATATGTACCAGTATTTTGCCATAAAAGGCTGTGCATCCTTCTGTCAATCAACCACTTCAAACCTTAAACAAAGTTCTGTGGACATTCTCAACTAATGGCAGGATAATGATAATAAGAATGCCTTTGTCAAGAAAACAAAAGTTTTAATGTATATCATTACTTTCTAATCCCATTACTTGTAAAGTACGTGTAACATGTTTATTTACCCAAAACTACTACCAAATACATCATGTTTTAACTTGATTAAATCCAACATACAGACTTATAAACTACCATTATACCAGTTTCTTACAGGTAATAACTCCGCAAATGGATTTCCAACATCGTCACTCCTCTTTCAAGCCAGTTATTTGCAAAGTTTAGGTTTCAATATTTTTCTATTTACACAATTCCAATATTCATATCATAAAAATCCCAAAAGCACTTCGAGCTGTCAAAGTGAAAGATCTTCTCTCTGCAGTAATAGTAATCATTCCTTAAGATGCCATGATGTTCCTCCAAACAAGAACATTAATTCCATGAACAGCACACCATGATTCAATTTTTTCGCCCTTCTGCCAAAATTATGTGATAGCCATGTCTGCAGCAATTCACATGGCAGCAATAATATGTTACCAATTATCTATCTAAGTAATATATGATATGCACATAAAAGATACACAATTTTGCATAAGAGAGGCTTTAACAACATTTCAATATGCCCGCAGCCCAATATATTTAACATTAACTAATATGAGAAAAATGTTGACAAATGATAACAGTGAACGTACGTTGATTTGAATGGAGCACTGGTAGCTCCAACAGGTGTGTTAAAAGCTACCTCTTGAAAAGGTCCTGCCATCTTCCCTCGAGGAAAAAATCCAAGATCCCCACCTTTTTTACCAGATGGGCATTCTGAATACTCAGCCGCAACCTGTGAGCAGATAAAAGAAAACTAAAATGAGGTCTGAATGAGGTCTGCAGATTTCAGCCATCCAAGAAAGGCCAGACAGTTAAACAACCAAAATTACAATAATCTGGCTTACCTTGCTTGCGTAATTCAACCCAAGATGCAAACTCTTTATCTCTACTTTAGTAACCACTAAAATCCTATTTTTAACATTACATTCAATGCTGCACTTCTTCAAGGAAGCATGCTACAAAACTAGGTGAGATTCCAGGGATCTTATAAAAAATCCAGAAGGAAAATTGCTGAGAAATAAAATATTTATCTGTATAATTCTCTCCAGAATATTATATAGCACAAAAGCCAAAATGAATTAAGAAATTTTATAACTGAAATGTTCAACTACAGAAACAAGATCTTCAAACCCAACATCCTTGATTGAATCTCTGAATAAATTTGATTCTAAGATAAGAGGTCGTATAGACCAGGTAGGTCTCAAAGGATGTTAGAAGCAAACATAAACAAAAAAAATTGATAAAGAAGAATCACAAGTTCCAACAATGCCTCTGAAATTCAAATAGTCAACAGATTTTCAAACCAAAGCAGCACGAATATTTTTTCAAACCTCAAAAGGCAGATCAGCAGGTTGTTTCATAATTACAAACTAATTAATGCCACATAGACTACACAAGAAATAATTCCAACATCACATGCAACAGACTTGTTCAGGTTTGGAAAGCTTACCTTTGCAAATTCAGCTGGAGGCACCTTATCTCCATTGCTCAACCAACCATCCTGTAGTTTCTTGTATGCCTCATTGATTTTCCCTTGTTTCTCACATAGAATATGCCTTGCTGCGCACAAAATGGCAATAAGCACCTTCTCTATCTCTCTCTCTCTCACACACAAAAATTATTGATGACCACCATATTTTACATGGAAAATAGCACATTTCCCCACAATATATCAAGAAGTCAGTCACACAGAACAAAGCTTCACCTATATTTTGAGAAATTTGAGGTTTCTACCCAATGCCACGTTATTCAAGTTTGCAGTCTGCACAGCCTTGAATGTAGAAGACTCAACATACTTAAATGGGAAATTGCCTAACTTCCACCCGATGTAACATTCTGAAGCAGGTTCTTTACCACATGATTTCATCTCCTATCTAACTATACAGCACTACATTGTTTATATTTTTTATTTTATCTGGTGTACTTCTGTATCTTTTCTCTTGCACCTACCTTGGAAAGGCATCAGGATTTTCTAGGAATTGGATATACTCATCAGAAAGTTCAATTAATCAAGCTTCTGTTATCCATGGACACTCAAATAATTCCTTTCCTTGTATCCTATGAAATATTCCAGTCCGTCATTTTATTATTTTATCACATTTCTTAAGCTAGTTTGTAGTTATTTGATCTTATTATTAAGTTAAAAATTCAGCTGATGGTTATGAATAAAACAGATTTAATATAATAGAATGTTCCTTCATTTTGTGGTCTTTAGTTTCATACATTTTTCATTTAAAAACCAGTCCATTAAAATTTTTCCTATGCTAATTTATAGTTACCTCTTAATACGAAGTTACTGATTTTAATTTGAATTTTGTCCATAAAATTCCTGTCCTTGAAATTCTATGAAACAGTGTTGTACCCCAAGATGTTCCCCTTCAAGGGAGAATGATCCCAGGGCATCCACAATCCACTTTAGGTCCCACAATGGCTCCTGATCCAAAGGGATTCAACCCTGACTTTGCTCAGAGGCACTGTGCACTGTCACCTCAGCAGCAGTGCTGTTGTGTATTAGATTTGGGGTTGCTAGACTTCATTGAAGCACACATACTTGAGTTTTGCACGTGAGCTCAAAAACGAAAAATGGCTGTTGAAACAGTGATCTGATAATAAACCAGACAAGAGAAAAAGAGAGAAAAGCATATCCCAGAGGGAAATGGACAAAAACAACTCACAATCCCCTCCCATTGGCACCATTATCTCAAACTACAAGACATAAAAATTTGCAGGTGGAAGATACAAAAGAACTTGGAGGAAAACACAGCTCCATGAATTTCAGAGAGGGTGGTAGTCCAATCATTCACAAGTTTGAGAGAGAAAAACGTGATGGGTGCTTTGAGAGAACAATTCAGCAGTTCAACATAGATCTCACAATACAAATAAACCATGAGTGAAGCTCAATCTCAACAGGGTATCTCCATTTATTAACAAATAGGACAGTAAACCAGCCCCCTGAGAGTTACAAACTTCAATACCTCTGCTAAAATTTCTCTCAGATGCCAATACAAATAAACAAGATGACGGAGCCACAAATTCTCTTCAATGCATTGAATTATGTTACCTCTCAAACCTGCACTTCAATGTTACAAAGTTCCTTAACCAAGTGAAACCCTAGGGAAAGTTAGGAAGGTTGCCCACTGTCACCACAGCGACTCTTCCTCTGACTTTAGGCTGGTTCTTTTCTGGCACAAAGGAGGAAGCCCTAGAAAAGATTGTATTTATGATGTTCATTTGAAATAAAGGGATGGTAAATTACCAAGACCAGTCTATCCAATTGGATGATGGACTCAAGATCAAATTGCAAGGCTTGAATATGATAGAGAAGAAGATGTAATTAAGCCATTCACTTATGTGCCCTAATTAGTCCAAAAAAGATTTTCAGATTATGCAAGAATAAGTAAGAGCCCTTAAACAAGATGCACCATCACAACCATGAAATTACAGCCAATTATAATGTGCAACCATGAACAAGATAAGGACAGCCATAGTATGAAACCCTAGATGAAGGACAAAGTAAGACAACCATCTTATTGAATGAACAGCCAACAATACATCATTTCTTCAAATCTGATTTCACAACAAGATCAATAGGACTAAATAGGTCATACCCAACATTTCTTCAAATCTGATTTCACAACAAGACCAAGAGGACCGAATAGGTCATACCCAACCTTCCTCCTTGGCAAAGACAGCTCTCAAAAATAGAGTGAAACAGCCCTAACCAGAAAATGACAGCAGCAAAATCCTTCAACAATTCAAGGTAACATCAAGGATTAGGGAAGGTTTGACAACCTCAACCCTAATCTCTTCTTTTGTGACAAGCCCTTCTGCAATATTATTACAGCAGCAAACCCATCACAATTCTTACAAAAACCTTAACCGTCCATGAAAAAAATAGAGAGATGGAAAAACCTCACATTGAACCCATCCTTTTTCCAATTATCCCAAAGATATTCAACTAAGCTTGGAGGGGAACTCCCAATCTTCCAACCATGCCTTTAGCAAATGAATCTCTCTCTATTCATACCTTTAAAACCAAACCCTAATGAATAAAGTAATATTAAGAAAGAGCTAGAAACCCTAGAATTAGGGCACTCCTCTTAGGATGCTTTTTCAGGTTTTATTTAATTACAAAATGACATGTGTCCACTTATACGTTGAAGTAGTTCCTCCAAATATGTGGTTCATACCTCAAACTATGTGAAATGCTTCATAGACCCCTTTTAACATGCTTTGAGAGCCCCCTTGAGGAGTACGTCCTTTACGGTGGATTCATGATCAAGCAAAGCTGAATTACAATTCTTTTCACTTTTAGGGTGGAAATTGGAGTGGAATGCTCTTCTTCAAGAGACTCCCTTTGACCATAGCAAATGCTTCTACCAACACATGGCATCATCGTAGGCAAGGGCATCCCTTCTTTGTCTTCTTTCCTTGCCATGCATCATTCTCCAAGCCTCCTCCAATGTGGGACGTTTTGCTCCTTTTCCTTTGAGTGCATAGAATGGGTCCATAATGCCACTAGTCATCTTCATAAGCAAATGCCTTTCCTTTGAGGGTTTGATCATGTCAACAATGTCACATGGCACATTCTCATGCAAAGAATTTGCCTCCAAATATGCACAAAAGGCCTTGAACAATATCCTTGCCCCTAAATACCTCAAAAGGTAAAATGTGGCTCAAAATGTGTGGAAGCTCCTCCATTAGGGTTTCTTCTTGTCTTCGACATGCCCTAGCCACCTCCTTGAAGAGGGCGTTCCACCTCAATGGGGTCTCTTCTTGTCTTCAACATGCCCTAGCCACCTCCTTGAAGAGGGCATTCACCCTCAACTTTCAAGTGGGCCTTTGACCGAGCACAGGTGTAGATTAGTGCCATGTGGCACCCTTCCAAGTAGGACAATTCTAACACCTTTGCTTACTACTTGTCATGCTCTGGACTCCTAATATGGTAGGGAATTCATGTTCTTGCGCTCCCTTCTTGCTCATATCAGCCATCAATGCAGTACCCAACCTTGTCATTAACCTAGGAACAAGGCTCTCCATCAATGATTCAACAAAAAGGTAATGTAATCCATGTAACCCCACCCCAAGGCATGTTAAGTGTGCCCAAATGGAACCTCCTGGTGAAATGTGCCCCCAAAAAATCCTCCATCAAGCCATCCATGCTCCTCCACACCTTTGCCCTTGCCCCAGATAAAGAGCGGTTTTCAAGCAAGATAGAGCAAAGTGCATAATCTCCAAGTGTCTATTGTAACCTGTAATTACCACTAAACTCCACGGGTCTTTTGTTGTGCTCCGTGAGAGAGGAAAGCCTATGAATTTTGAAAATGCAAAATAACCCATCATTTTTAGGGGGTAACAAATCCCATGATTCAGAATACAATAATAAGGAGGCGAAGTCACAAAATTCTACTAATATGCCCAAGGCATTACAAAATTCATGGTTACAAGCTTCAAATTTGAGAAAAAATAGAAGTGAAAGACCAAGAAGAATTGCTTCACTGAGAGAAACGGACTTGTCATTAAGTGATGAATCATTTGCTTAAAGTATCCTTGCTCCTCTTGCCCTTTGTTGCTCTTTATTTGCTTCTTCCTCTCCACTTTCAATTGCCAGAATTTCATAACCTTTCTCTATCTAAGGAGAACTCTCCTTATGCATTCATGAGCCTTTAAAGCTACCAAAGTCCTTCCAACATTCTCTGACTAACCAATCATGTGTCTCATCCCTTAACCAATTGTAGAAGCTTCTAATCAATGGCATCTCTCCATGTGGACCATTCTAGACCAACTTGGAATTGTTGTGTATTGCCTATGTTTTCACTAAAACACTTATGTTGATTAGCTTTTGTGGACTCATTTAGTTTTGAACTCATGACCTTTATGTTTGCCTTTTATTCCAAGTGAAACGCACTTTTATAAAAAGGATTTATAAAATTACTTTATTAAAAGCATAAAAAATGTTTTTAATAAAGTGACCTTCTTGCATTTCCCTTCTACAATATTAGTTCACATGCGCATGGAGGAGGGCCCACACCACATAACCTTGAAATAAACCAAGGATGAATGTTTTAATGCATTTGTATGTGAGCAGATTGAAGGGTGGTTATCCCTCACACCCTTGGTGACGTCACCTGACCACAAACTAATTTTTCAAAGAAGCCTTATCAAATTGAAGAGCCCATAAGCCCTCCATCTCTTCCACAATCAATCGCTCCACGGATTCTTAGAGTTTTAGCATGTCAAAAAATGAGAGTTTGTGGGTGAGCCACCTGGCTCTGCACATTGGCCCCCACCATACCTTAGCTCTGAGCCAATCACTACCCTTTCATCCACCCATGGAACCATTCTAGTGTCATGGTGTTTCCTATGTGCACGGTTCTAACCTCTTAGTGCCACTCTTCTTTGACAAACCAATCACATTCAGCTTCCCCCAAATAATATCTCACCACATATATCCAATTAGATCACTCTCAAGCTAGTTGTAACTATTTCAAGCTTGACTGTGAATGTTGTTGGAGTGGGCCAAATTTGAACATGGGACTCTCTCTTTTCCTTTATAATCTATATTCACTTTATTATTTAGAATGCACTCTAAATAAAGTATTAAAAATCATTTTAAAAAAACTTCACATGGCATAAAATTTAAAGACTTTGAGAAACCTTTTTCAAAACATTGCATTATCCCTTTAAGTTGTAAATGGTCCACTTGACATCACCATGTGCATTTTGACTGACTCCAAGTCTTACCTTTAGAAACCTAAGGATAAAGCGAACATATGATTCAAACTAATTGCATGTAGCTTTCAAGTTCAAGGTATCAAAGATGTAAGTGCCTTAATCAACCATGGTCTTCGATTTGAAAATTCCCATGGCGATGCAGGAGAGCTCGGGGAGGTGTCATGTAGCTCCCTCTTCCTTGGGCCCCACATGCTTTGTATGTCTAAACAAAACCTTGAAACAAAAACGTTATGTGCACAAGGAAGAATCCAACAACTTTGAAACCAGATTCGGAAAGTTGTGGTCCATCTCGGACACTAAAATTTTAAACACATGTTTCCACCCATGAGACCATTAATTGCCCTAGAAAGAATTTCAAACCATTGACCAAAGATCAAGAACCAACTCACTAAAACTCAAGGGCAAGTGGAGAAGGAAAAACTTCATCTACTCATTTCTTTAGTTGTACACTACCTGACCTGTGAAAATGCAGACACATCATCACCATGCCTAAACTTAGAAATGCCTTGAACAAATTTTTAATTGATCCCTTGCAATGAGAGAAATCTACAATTGTAGTTTGGAGGGAAAGCACTTCATCGAAACTTCATAAATTGTTTCTCGCTTTTGTGCTTCATCTTAAGCCACAAAATTTGCAATACATCATCTCCATACAAAGACCTCCAATAACCTGGAACAAATTTTCAATTGACGCTCCAATTCGCTATATCACAATATAGCTAAAAAATGCATGGCAACTTAAAAATCAATTAAACCCACATGTGCTACTAGCTAAGGATTTTTGGGTGGAATCATGCCATAACCTGGGTGTACGAACCCCAACTTTGAATCCATCAAATGCAATGCATTGCAAACTTGGAGGGCTTTCCAATAAGTTGCAGCATGTTATACCTTGACTATGCCTTGGTATACATTTTTAAAAGACACTAAAAGCTTAGTCACTTGGTTCGAGTTCGTATTTGAGTTCAATGACCATGAGGTTTGGCAAAAATTTGGCAATGCAAAACTGTATGATAAAATTTGGCATTAAGTTCAAGAAACTATAGAATTCAAAAAATTCCATGCCCTCACTAAGAATATATGATAAAAATGAAAATTGTGTGCTAACATTGAACATATATTTCAAAAAGACCGTATCTTGTTAAAATTTAGGGGTTCAGGTTAGGTTTTATGAAATCGGGTTTTTTCTTTTTTCTTCTTTTAAAAATTGAATTTGAATAAATTCAATAAAATTCAAATAAATTAGCCTTGAAATTCGACTTGAAGTTCAACTTCAAATTTGTCTTGAAGTTTGGCTTCAAGTCTAAATCCTGTTAAAGTTTGGCGAATTAAAAATTTCAAGCTGGAAATTTGCCAAACACGATGACTAAGACTAAAAGTCAAGGCTTATGGACAACCTTTTTAACGTGAAGCATTTTGGAACCATTTGAACCCAGATTCAAACTCTATCAACTCTATGCTACTCCACAACACCTATAAACATACAAGAACACCTCTCAAGCTCCTAGAATTCCATTCTTTCCCTATATATGCCATTTTACCCAAGCGAGCCCCATAATTTATGCAAACAATTAGGATTTAAAATCAAGGTTTCTTTCCTTGGAAAATACATCCACGAGAAACCCTCGGGGCACTTCCCCTCATTCTGAGGATGGTACTCAATATAAAGCGGGTCACATAGACTATTGTACATTGACCCGATAGGGACAGCAAGTGAGGACCACATACACAGAGACAACCAACATGGGGACTTGGCATCAAGACCTCTTGCTTGTTATTCATAGCTCTCAACAACTCAAGCTAGTTGACCAGGCTAATTTAAAATCCAGTTTTCGAAGGGGGGTCGCTTTTGCTTCAACATGGGGGATGCATTCAAAAGATGCATCTTATAGAGTGTTTTGCAATAAATTGTCAAGCACTGTTATCCCAATTTCACACAACTCCAAATCTTTGCTTTGGCAGAAACATTAACAACCATTTCTCAAAAATTTTGAAATACAGTGAAAAATGTTTACACAAGATGTAGGTTAAATATGCACAAGGAATCAATATAACACATAAGTTAGATATGTCAATGGAAACAATATAAGATATGGGGTAATGTGTTAGCTCAACTAATTGTCGCCAATGTTGTTGGGCATTTGGCTAGTTTTATACCAGTGGGTGCCTCGGTTCAAATCCCCATAAATGAGGAGCACTAGTCTACATCGACATGGTTTGCAAGGGATGCCATCCACAAATGTGGGGAAGCATCCCATAGTTCCCTGCAAGGCTTTCCTTGGAAAAAATTGTAAGGAGAAAACTAGAAAGAGATTTCAATACACATTGTTTCATAAGGGTTTCGAGTGCAACAAAGTTGTCAAACGCATTTCTAGTAATCATTTAGTGGTGAACTTCAATGCTTTCTTAAGCCTCACCAAGTAAGGAGGGCGATTGCTGAAGGATTAACTCCTACTTGTGAATCATGAATAATGTCTAAATTATATGATGGTTTTGTAATGATATAGACCAAGCATAGAAGTCTATGTGAGAATCAAAGATGAGGAGAAAAGGGAGAAGTTAAGGATGAGGATCTCATAGAATCAACTAAGAGATTTAAGGAGATATTCATGGAGATATTGTGGAGAAACCTATGCATACGATTGAACTAAATATATAATTATGACATGGTTGTTACGGTCATCTATTGTTACAATAGAAACACACATGGGAATGGTTTGATTAAAAGAATTCCCCCTCAGGGGGTTTCTTGAGTACAAACTCATGGTGTCCCTTGCTTAGTATGTACTTGATATTTTTTAGTTTATTTGTTGCTAATCATAAAACCAACATTTTGTATCAAAGCCGAATGTCTGCCAATGCCCATTTTCATCGAACAGACAAGAAGGTGTTGTGAAGGTACAGAGCAATCTTCCATGCATTATCGAATGAATTCGGATTTCTCTAAGAATAAAACTAGTGTAAAAACAGGGGATGTCAAAGTGATCAAAAGCAGAGGATGTTTTTGGCACTGGTGTTGTATTTTAGAGAGATTGCAACCATTGCACGGCCCTTTTATAGGGCTCCTCCATCACACTTACCTGCACCTGTAGCTAAATTTTCTCCAAATCACAGTCCTTCAATTTATTGATTCCGATCCAATATACAGGTTATAAACTATTTGAAAATTGACAATCGAGTGAGCATCTTTTGGCTTTGATGGAACAATATTGAATTGTAATAAAAAATGGCATGTACGTAGGGGAAGGGAGTTTTACAACAATTTTTAAAAAGACGAAATGAAGCCAGACAACACTATTTGCCAACAAAGTGGGGTTCTATGATTGAGCTCAAGTATTATGCATGGATTGGTGAGCCTAAGCAATGAGATCACTTGTGCCTTTGTTTCTCATTTCTACAGCTACTATAGAAAGGCCTCCCTTGTGAACCACAACCCTTGCATTGATCTCAATTTCATCTTGGACTTTGACTGGAAAATATATGAAATGATGTAATCAATGGAGAACTTCAATGCGAGACCACATGTCATGATAGTCATTGCGCAAAAATTAGTTGATATGTATTGAGGTGCATGATAAATTTTTCATATGATAAATTTAAATTTAAAATCACCAATGGTCATGTATTGAAGTCCTAGTTGAAATTCATAGTGAGTTGTGATTATGTATTGAAGTCTTACTCAAAGTCCTGGAAAGATAGTAGCCAAAGCTAAGTTGAACTTGAGGTTGAAGTCCAAGTTGATGTAAAGAGTCCAATACTAAAGTCAATGTTAAAGGCGAGTTAAAATAAAAGTTAGATATAAAAAAATTGAGTTGAAGTTAATCGAACATTCAAAGCCAAAGTCAAGTTGCGTGAGTCAAAGTCATTAAAGGTGTGAAAGTTGAGTCGAAAGTCATAATTAAGTCTTGTCAGAGTCAAGTCAAGTATTTGGAGATTGTCATGTCATGAAAATGTATTTTTTTTCTTCCTCTGAAAAAAGCATAATTTTATTGCATATAGAAACGAAAATTACATCTTGTAGATGCATATTCATATGCATTTGCTGAAACAATACCCAAGTGGGACCTTGGTGTCAGTGAGGCAGCACCACAAAGGGGCTGCAGTCAAACTATTTCAAAAACCATATAAAAAAGGTGTCCATCCTTGTACATTCTGACACAAAAATTACAGCAAAAAGAGATGTTCAGCATAATTGTTCTTCGGTATTTTGGAGTTGTTATCGCACAAGTTGTAGGTTGGGCAAAGCCCGACCCAACCACCAAAATGGTGACAACTAGGAGAGCACCTACCCACTGTCACCTTAGACAGGTGTTCCCATCACTTTAAAGGTAAGGTAATCACCTCAAGGGGGGGATCTCGGTGACCCTAGGGGGGATTGAGATGAAAGACAATAAGTATGAATGAATGTCCCTAGAGTCAATTCTAAATGGTAGAAAGAGCTTGAAAAAGAGTCTTGGAAAGGTTTAAAGGTTGCCAAAAGAGTTGAGTGACCTGTCGAGAGTAAAGTACCTGCCCGAGACACAATGAAAACCAAGGATACTTGTAATATGTTAGTTGGACAAGCAAGTTAAGGTTGTTGTCCCTAATTGCAGCAAAGGTAAATGATATAGATCAGCTCATAAAAGATAGTAAAGGCTGCAAAATAAGTGGTAAAAGTATGATTGAATAAGTAAGAGACAAGTTAGTGAAGGCTAGCTCAACTCAACAGTAATAACGCAATATTCTAGCACAAAAGCAAGGCTGAAAACAAAAGCTTGCTGCAGAGATATTTATCGGCCTTATGGCTGTAGCAAACCAAGCTTTATAACAGAAAAATCAGCCAATGAAAACTACTTCTAATTAGCTCAACAAGTGCGCTAGGGTTAGTATAGAGTTAGGGCAAAATTAGGGGTTAGTCCTAGGGTTAGTTTAGGAGTTATTAGGGATTAAAGGGTTAGATTTTCTGCAGCCTTATGGCTGTAGGTTAGTTTTGAAACAACAGCAAGAATTAATGGTTGAAAGGGGACGCCTCAATGAGACAAGAGAGCCAAAGGCTCAAGGAACAACTTCCCAAAGAGACAACTTCAAAACTTGAAAATTTCATGTTTACCAATGCAGCAATTTATTTCTCCAATGCAACAAATAATGACTAGTGCCTTTAATGATTGGGTTAATGGAGTCAAGCAAAGAATCAGCTAGAGGTACTACCTCCTTCGAGGTGTAAATCCTCTTACTTCCCAAGGCAAGTATCTCTAGTTAGGGTTTAGCCTAAGAGGGTATATTCACTTATACTTCTCTTAGTAAACCCTTGTCAAATCAACAATACTTAAGCATAAAATGATGGAGGCTAAGGTGGGGGTGTATGCCCTTATACTTCCCACCTAGCTCTAGCAAAATAACCTTGACTTGAATAACAAATGATAGCACAAGGTAAAAGCCTTACCAATTCAAGGAAAAATGCTAAGACAAACTACCACAATAGCAAAATAAGAGCCTTCCAAGGCTAGCGCATCACTTCCATCAACCAATAACCAAGAAAGTAGCCATACACAAGAGCACAAGAGAGAAACTAGCCAAAGATAGCGAAAATTTCAGTCCAATACTTCTCACAATGGGAGAGTTATGATATAAAATGAGATCTTATGATCTCTATTTATACAAAATGTCACTAACATAGTTTGTCCACAATTTTAGGATAAACCACAAGATTAGAGGTCAACAACCTTAATCTACACAAATAATATTAAACAATTCATCTTTAAATTCACTTTTACACAAAAGGAAACCCTAACTTAAGGAGACGTCACTCCTTTACGGGACATTTTGACACTAGGAGCAAGTCCTTAGTGTTGGAGAAGCATCGTTAGACCTCCAAAGGCCACATGTCAATCATCTAGGCTATCTCCTCATGGTCAAGGCCTCATTCTCCTCAAAACGTCCATGTGTCTATTAGCACTGTGTAATTTCTCAGGCCGAGGAAGAAATTGACAGAGGTAACTATTTCAACCAGCTTTAGGTTGAATTCTGACCCTTCAACCAGAGAGGGCTCTCTCACACAAAAATACTCAACAGATTTAGCAATGAGCATGCAAAAGGTCAGATTTTGTAATAGAACAGGTTATGTTTGGTTTTAAATTGTTTGGTTGGAACAACAAGGGAGGGCCATTGGGAAATGGAGTCACAGTTCTGAAATAATTAATACAAGGTTAACAGGCTAACATTGCAGGGCAGGGTAGGCAAAGTCATTGGATCCTCAAAGACTTAATGTATGGAAGAGATGGAAAAGGTCTAGAAATCCAATTAAAAACAGAGCAATTAAGAATTTTGATTTCAATCTTCAGTGGAAAACACAGAAATTATTCCAAGCCACAGACAGAGTGTACATTAAACAAATTCTGTTTCTTTATCTTCTCAAAACAATTCAAAATGTAGAAAGCAATAGTGATAACAGAAAGAACAAATTTACAGAGAAAGATACACTTCACCAATGAAATTTGTCACAAGAATCTTGCAATTGTCACACTCTATTACTGGCATTTTATCAAAGGAGGCTCTGTGAGTTGCTCTACAATATTGATCCTATCCTACAAACAGGTCCCAACCCATAATACTTCGAAATGGGAAGTATTTATAAGTTGTTTACAAAGGATCCTGTCATAAATGAGCAAGATATATCTAATCTAACTGTATCTCTAATTACAAAAAATATAGGAATTTTTAAAATCGGTTCGGATTTCAGGTGCTTGATTTGATTGACTAAAAATAAACTTTAAATGCAATCACTATGAAACAAACTGCCAAGTGACTCGAAGGCTGGAGCTTGTAGATGAATTCTGCTTGGATCCTGGAACTACCTGCTGATTTGATGGAGGTTGTTGATGATCTGTTTTCGACTTCTGCTTAGCTGCTGATCTTTATTGGTGACTGTGGCTACTTCTGTAAAATCGAGCATTGGAATCTGGAATCGGTGATTGATTGTTGATCTTCAGCTACCAGGTGTCTTCATGCCATGTGTTTTTAATCCGCAAAATCTGCTTACTATTCTCTCGTACTGGTTTCTTTGCCATCTGTCTCTTCAAGTAATTTTGTCGGGGGAAAAGCTTGCAGTTGACGGTGAGTGATGGCGATGACAGCTTAGCTCAACGCGGGCTCGTTATGGGACAATGGTCGGTCAAACAGTCATGGGGGAAAATATGATTGGTTATGAATAGGATGATGTGGGGGCAAGTGTCCAATAGGGATAGGCGGAGAGGTGGACGATAGGGAGAGTAGTCAAAGAGGTGATGTGACAGGCGAGAGGGTAAGCGGTAGAGTGAGTGGAGGACAGGTGTAAGCGGGGTGTAAGTGGTATTGGAGCGAGGGGTGAGCAGTATTTCGAGGGGGGTAGGCGGTAAGCGGAAATAGGAAAGGGGGGTCCGAAATGATGAGGACGCACCACGTTAGGTGGGGGAAAACCACTTTTCGGACCCCCCCCCCCACCATTAAAGGTAGAAAGGTTGGGGGGTCCGAAATGTGCTAAGGACCATTGATCTAGAAAGATGGGGATGCCACCGATGGAGACTAGCGCGAGAGTTAGGCACTACAAGACAAAAAGTCTTGTCCGCTTGCAAACTTAGGATAAAAATTATGCGCCATGAAGCGCTAAGTTTTTTTTTTCCATTTTACATTATAATTTCAATTTCCTATGTTAAATACCAAATTTGCTCAACTTAGGGCATATTTTGAAATGCAAACCTTGCTTATGTTTTCTTTCCTTTTTTTTCTTTTGGGAAATCATTTGTGGAATGAAATATTATTTCCAACATAAAACGAATGGAGGAAAAAAATTTCAATCACCAGGTGATACTATGAAATATAGGGTTATAACAGTGGCTCCCCTTGGGGATGGTGCTCTCCTTGTGAGGTTCCAAGAACACCATAGATTAAGTAGCCATGTTCATTGGGTTGATCCCAAAAACCTGCAACTTGCTCCGTCATGAAACCTCTGTGACTGAAAATCAATTGATCATCTACTCCAAACCTTATCTGAATCAAAATCACTCTGAAATCCGAACTGTACTCTAAAACTGAATACTGAAAACAAACGGAAAACCAAATTGAAAAATTGTTGAAAGGAATGCTCGCCAAGCCGAGCTTATTCACACGCTCCTACCCTAATCTGTTGAAATTACTGCTCAATTAGGTAATGGAAAAATGCCAATGAAACCAATCCAGCAGTTGATCCAATAACTCGGCTCTTTCACTGTTTTTAACAAAACTCAAAACTAGAGCTTGTAAGGGCACTAGAAACTGATTGTCAGTTTGATCTTCACAACAGAGAGCTTTGGAACCATAAAAAACAAAAGAGGCATTGGAAATCGATTGGAATACTGAAGTGAAAAACTCCTCCATATAGATAGCTATGGGATCATGATAAACATGACCTATTTCTTGGTGTTCAAAGTATTTAGCAAATTCACGGTCATAATTGGGTATTGCACATATGTTATCTATATCATCATACAACTTCTGATTTAACTGCAAATTTTCAGAAGAGTTTTGTAATGAGACTCTTGTTGAACAAGACAGTGAAGTCAATTGCCTGATCAAGTTTTTATCATCACTGCCTTTGAGCTCATAGCTAGCTAATGAAACAAGACTTTGACTACACAAATCATCCAAAACATCAGCGATTGGATCCTGGAGAAACTGAGAAGACTGTTGCATTGGTTCCAATGAAACCTCATAATTTTCTATAGGCTTACCAGCCCTTGCTTCAGAGATATTAGCAACATTTTTCTTCAAAAACTGAAATGAACCAAAACTTGATGGTACAAAATTATGTTGCATCAATTCATCTGTGGTTTGAAAATCAATATAACTCAGGGGCTGTAATTTTGGAGCTAAAACAGCTTCCATATCACAAACGACATCCTCAACTAATTCATAGGAAAGTTTCCCCATCATATTGCTTACAACTTGCTGGTCTGCTTACTTATAAATTTCTCTCAGAAATTGGAATGAGGCAAGACATAAAGGCAAAGATCTTTCACTTACCTGAGAATTTTTTGCATTTTCCTCATTGTTGTCATAATTAATATGCACAGGTTGATTGTCATATTTGAGTTGTTGCAACTGAGATTCTTCCTCCCAAAAATATGTTGTTGATTGCTTTGAAGAGTCAACCTTGATGTAGTCATCATCATATTGATCATACTTGGGTAGATCATCCATATAAGAAAAGTCATCAAGCATACACATTAGATCAGTTGATTGCTTCTCCACAAACTGATTTTGAGTTTCATCTTTGTCCATGGCATGAAGTGAATGCATAAAACAATCATTTTTTGATCTATGATGCCAAGATAAACAACAACATGTTTAGGAACAGTGACCCTTTCTTTTTCTACAAAAAATGGAACATGGTGTTTTTGAACAGCAAGTTCATCTCTCATGATAATCTTTTGCATTATTTCTTTCATTGTGTTTGCCAGAATGTCTAGTTTCACTTCTGAAGATGTTGGATGCTCCTTCTCTATGTTTTCCTTCTCTTCTGCCTTAACTTTGACTTTTTGATCAGCAAATTAGCTTCTACACCTATTGCATTGTTTTGCATTTCTTCAAGTATTGTAGTATTCCTTTCTCTTAAATAAAATGCCATTTCCGGATCAAAGGCATCCAGGTAGTGTAAGAGAGCTAAACCAAGAGGAGGTTTTATATCAGCAGGCATTGAATGGTAAACTTGATTGAACCTGGTTGTAAAGTGTTGCACTGTTTCTCTTGGCTGTCTTTTCAAATGATCATATTCTTCTAAAATGAGAAAAAGATTCCTCTTGATCACCCATTTATCAAGGAAGACTTTCACAAACTGATGGAAATCACCAATGCTTGCAGCTGGCAAGTTTTTGAACCACTCTTTAGCTTTACTTTGCAAAGATAGAGAAAAAGTCTTGATACAGACATCATCTTCTTCCACCTCAAAAAGGTCAAGAAAATGTTCAAAACCCTGAATGTGTTTTCAATCAATGATGCTACCATATTCTCCATCAAACCTGGGAAGATATTTATAATAATTTGCAGGAAAATCATGGAGTATAGAAGGTAAGACAAGAGGCTTGTATCTATCTGAAATTTCAACAGGTGTGGGAGTATGTACAGGAACTGTAAAATTAGGCTTAATCTTTTGAGGCTCATCGGGTTGAATACGATCAACATAAGTTTCAGCAGTATGGTCTTGTTCAAGATCAGGAAAAGAGAAGAAATAATAAAAGATAAATCCTATTGTGTCTTAGATAAAACTCCAACTTGAATACCTGATCTTTTTAGATTGTCTTGTCATATTTAAGGTTCTTCCTCCAGTGGAGTCTTTGAATTGAAACTGATTTGGAGTTGATTGGAGTTGCCAGGTAGATGTTTAAGCCTTCTTGTGTCTGGTCACTGTCCACCATCAATAATCAGATCTGGAACTTGATATGCTTTTCTGAGGAACATGAATGTTCGATTCCCCAGTATGGTCGCCATTATGTTAGCACTCTGTAATTTCTCAAGCCGAGGAAGAAGTTGACAGAGATAACTATTTCAACCAGCTTTAGGTTGAATTCTGACACTTCAACCAGAGAGGGCTCTCTCACATAAAAATACTCAACAGATTTAGCAATGAGCACACATAAGGTCGGATTTTGTAATAGAACAGGTTATGTTTGGCTTTAAATTGTTTGGTTGGAACAGCAAGGGATGGCCATTGGGCAAAGGAGTCACAGTTCTGAAATAATCAATACAAGGTTAACAGGCTAACATTGCAGGGCAGGGTAGGAAAAGTCATTGGATCCTCAAAGATTTAATGTATGGAAGAGATGGAAAAGGTCTAGAAATCCAATTAAAAACAGAGCAATTAAGAATTTTGATTTCAATCTTCAGTGGAAAACATAGAAATTATTCCAAGCCAGAAACAGAGTGTACATTAAACAAATTTTGTTTCTTTATCTTCTCAGAATAATTCAAAATGTAGAAAGCAGTAGTGATAGCAAAAAGAACTAATTTACAGAGAAAGATACACTTCACCAATGAAATTTGTCACAAGAATCCTGCAATTGTCGCACTGTATTACTGACATTGATCAAAGGAGGCTCTGTGAGTTGCTCTACAATATTGATCCTATCCTACGAACAAGTCCCAGCCCATAATACTTTGAAATGGGAAGTATTTATAAGTTGTTTACAAAGGATCCTGTCATAAATGAGCAGGATATATCTAATCTAATTGTATCTCTAATTACAAAAAATATAGGAATTTTTAAGATCAATTCGGATTTCAGGTGCTTGATTTGATTGACTAAAAATAAACTTTGGATGCAATCACTATGAAACAAACTGCCAAGTGACTCGAAGGCTGGAGCTTGTAGGTGAATTCTGCTTGGATCCTGGAACTGCCTGCTGATTTGATGGAGGTTGTTGATGATATGTTTTCGACTTCTGCTTAGTCGCTGGTCTTTATTGGTGATTGTGGCTACTTCTGTAAAATCAAGCATTGGAATCTGGAATCGGTGATTGACTGTTGATCTTCAGTTGCCAGGTGTCTTCGTGCCATGTGTTTTTAATCTGCAGAATCTGCTTACTATTCTCTCGTACTAGTTTCTTTGCCATCTATCTCTTCAAGTAATTTTGTCAGGGGAAAAGCTTGCAGTTGACGATGGGTGATGGCGATGATAGCTTAGCTCAGCGTGGGCTCGTTATGGGGCAGTGGTCGGTCAAACGGTCATGGGGGGGAAATATGATTGGTTATGAATAGGATGACGTGGGGGCAAGTGTCCAATAGGGATAGGCGGAGAGGTGGACAGTAGGGAGAGTAGTCAGAGAGGTGATGTGACAGGCGAGAGGGTAAGCGGTAGAGTGAGTGGAGGACAGGTGTAAGCGTGGTGTAAGTGGTATTGGAGCGAGGGGTGAGCGGTATTTCGGAGGGGGGGGTAGGCGATAAGCGGAAGGAGGGGGGNTGGGGGGGAAATATGATTGGTTATGAATAGGATGACGTGGGGGCAAGTGTCCAATAGGGATAGGCGGAGAGGTGGACAGTAGGGAGAGTAGTCAGAGAGGTGATGTGACAGGCGAGAGGGTAAGCGATAGAGTGAGTGGAGGACAGGTGTAAGCGTGGTGTAAGTGGTATTGGAGCGAGGGGTGAGCGGTATTTCGGAGGGGGGGGTAGGCGATAAGCGGAAGGAGGGGGGTTTCAAAATGATGAGGACGCGCCACGTTAAGTGGGGGAAAACCACTTTTCAGACCCCCCCCCACCATTAAAGGTAGAAAGGTCGAGGGGATCCGAAATGTGTTGAGGACGGTCGAACTGGAAAGATGGGGATGCTGCCAATGGAGACTAGCGCAGGAGTTAGGCACTACAAGACAAAAAGTCTTGTCCGCTTGCAAACTTAGGATAAAACTTATGCGCCATGAAGCGCTAAGTTTGTTTTTTTGCCATTTTACATTATAATTTCAATTTCCTATGTTAAATACCAAATTTGCTCAACTTAGGGCGTATTTTGAAATGCAAACCCTGCTTATGTTTTCTTTCCTTTTTTTCTTTTGGGAAATCATTTGCAGAATGAAATATTATTTCCAACATAAAATGACTGGAGGAAAAAAATTTCAATCACCAAGTGATACTATGAAATATAGGGTTATAACGGTGTCAATGAGTGATAACTTCACCACCAAACCCTAGCCCTTCTAGGTGACGTCATGCCTCTAAAGATGACGTTTTCCCTCTCCTAGGAAAAACGTTTGGCATGTGAGGGTTAGGTCATGTCTTCTAGGCCTCCGAAGGTATGTCTCTCTCATCCAGCATGCGGGCCCTTGGCATCCAACCTGTGGGCTTCAAGCCCATGGAAGCCCAAGCTAGGCTAGTTCCTCCAAAATTGTCCACCAACTAGGTCCTGCAAAGACAAACAAGCACGCCCTCCAAGGATCTCAAGTCAAAATATCATGATGAGTAAAACAAATCAATAAATGAGCCACTTAAGCATGTGCATCAAAGATTACCCGGTCAACATGTAAGTGCTCAAAGACATTATGCGACTTGCCAAGTTTGGATATCGGAGGGTTGACGAAGTGTCCTATTGGGTAGACTTTTCCCCAACTCAAGGAGTGTTTCCCAAGTGATCCCTCTCTAAGCCATGTAAAGCAGATGAAGTTGTTAAGGATCAAGAATCATTTGTGTAAATGTGTTGAACCTGCACAAAATAGATCTAGCTAAACAATAATACACACATTTGCAGAGAGAATTGGAGAAAGAAGAAGGAGAGAAAGAATGAAAGAATTCTCATTAACCGGATTCCACACTCAAAGAGTGAATAATTTACAATAGATATAGGATACATGAGTAACTAATGAGCCATAGTGGTGGTCTAGAGTGATCTGGACACACACCAGCAGTTACGTGAGTAAACTGCCACCTAGTCTAGTCTCTCAGGCAGTTACGTGAATGAACGCCACCTAGTTGAGTTAACTAGTCAACTAGTCTTCAGTTAACTGACTGAACAGAGAGTAGTGAGGAGTTAACTCAGGGAATCAAGGCTAATGCACCAGTTTGGTGATGATCCCAAGGTAATGTCAAATTAGCATGGTGATGATCCCAATGCTGCATGGTGATAAAACCAATGCAACATCAAACTCAACTCAACTAGTCAAACTGAAGTGTCAACTGAAAGAGAATATTCTCCAAGTGGAATATTCTCTCCTAAAATATAGGAGACTGGATAATGACTAATTATGACTAATAAACAAGGAAAAATCTTAGGAAAAATAAATCCTAGGTGTGTGTGAAGTAACTCCAACACCCCCCCTGAACATCACTATGGTGAAAATAAAGAATGGGTCCCGAGCCCCGACAACGAGGCCATGTTAGGTACCCAAATACAAAAGATACACTGAAATAAACGAGGAAAGAGGGAAAACCTCATGGGAAAAACCCCCCCTCAAATTACAATGCATAAAAAACATAAAAATGAGAAGGAACAAAAAGCAGTTGCTAAGCAATCATGTCCTTCACTCCAAGAAGACTTCGCAATTGTGCAAGTTTGTGCTCGTTGAATATTTTCTTGAAGATGTAGATGTCTGCACGGATCTAATCAAGTAGATGCACCATTGATATGTCCACACATATCCACTTTATCTTCTTGTAATGAATAATATCCAAATAAAGTTTGAATGAAACTTTGAAAACTGTGCGGCCGTTTCCGGAAAAACGCTGAAATTTTGTTGATTTTGAAACGATCGTAACTTCACTTTCCGAACTCCGTTTCAGACAAATTTTTTTTTTAAATTGGATATTTTCCCGAGAGGAATTCAAATATCCAACTTGCTTCTGCAAATTGTGCTCAGAAAATATAAGAATGGAGTCTGATGTGCGCGGCTCCCTTTTTGTCTCCTGATATGCATGCATTGCGCATGGAAAAATATCTACATGTGACTCCTGAGATGCATGCCATATATCTTCCACATGAATTTCAAAAAACAAATCTGAAATGGAGTAGACATCATCTTCAATTATTGGAATACAAATTTGTGCAGATACTTGTGTAGAAAGCTCTTCAAAATGAGATGATTTATCTTCCAGTGGCTTTTCTACATTCTCTATCTTGTCAACATTTTGCATGCATTCTTCCTTATTCCCAAATAAAACCTCCAATCTGCTCCATAATTCATTTGGAGTGAATTCTTGTGAGTCATCATATACTTGATGGAGAATTTCGGGAGAAATAAAATAGAGGATACATCCTATGGACATATCTTGTCTATTGAGAAAATCGTTTTTCTCGTCGACAGAATCAAGCTCTACTTCCATTGCCATAGTTATTTGGTACAAGCCTCTGCATCTGAGCATAAATAGAATTTTTGGCTTCCATTCCAAATAGTTATGAGGCGTGAGAAGTATTTCCGGCAAATAATCCATCATTTTGTTGTCTTCAATCTTTTGTACCTGCAAAATTTTTTGGTGTAACTTTTGCTTAGCAGTCCGTCGGCTCTGATACCATGTAAATGTGTTGAACCTGCACAGAATAGATCTAGCTAAACAATAATACACACATTTGCAGAGAGAATTGGAGAAAGAAGAAGAAGGAGAGAAAGAATGAAAGAATTATCATTAACCGTATTCCACACTCAAAGAGTGAATAATTTACAATAGATATAAGATACATGAGTAACTGATGAGCCATAGTGGTGGTCTAGAGTGATCTGGACACACACCAGCAGTTACGTGAGTAAACTGCCACCTAGTCTAGTCTCTCAGGCAGTTACGTGAGTGAACTACCACCTAGTTGAGTTAACTAGTCTTCAATTAACTGACTGAACAGAGAGTAGTGAGGAGTTAACTCAGGGAATCAAGGCTAATGCACCAATTTGGTAATGATCCCAAGGCAAGGTCAAATTAGCATGGTGATGATCCCAATGTTGCATGGTGATAAAACCAATGCAACATATAAACTCAACTCAGCTAATCAAACTGAAGTGTCCACTGAAAGAGAATATTCTCCAAGTGGAATATTCTCTCCTAAAATATAGGAGACTGGATAATGACTAATTATGACTAATAAACAAGAAAAAACCTTAGGAAAAATAAATCCTAGGTGTGTGTGAAGTAACTCCAACAATTTGGGCATGGGGTTCATGACATCCAAGGGGTTTTAGTGTCTCATTCATGGGTTCCTTTATAGAGGGTGCAGCACCTTCGTTTGCAATGCACTTTTTCCAAGCCCATTCTCTTGCCATTCTTTGTTTCTTTCATGTTTTAAAGGACAAGTTGAAGGCCAATATCATGGTGTAGTGTCCAGATAATGACAATGACACTCACAAATACCTTGCGAAAATGAAAAGGTTGGCTCGTGATGAGACCCCCTTTCTCTCAGTTGTGCAACCGAGAGCCACTACCCTGGCTTGGTGGCCAGATGATGGTAATGTCATACCACTAAGTACCCATGATCGTGATAGTTCGGCTCGTGATGAGACCTCATATCCTCCAACTAACCCCTTAAGCATTCTATCTTTTATTCTTGTGGGTCCCCCTTTTCTTACAAAGAAGCATTTCATTGCTTTCTTGGGGGATCCCTGGGCGAAGCATCTGGAATGTTTATATATAGGCTTTTATCTTTTTAACCAACAACAACCCCTCTAGGCCTTCAGCCCCTTCTTCCCATAGAATGAGGGACAAGCCCTTCTTGGGTCAATACACCTTAAAATCCCAAGAGATAAGAAAATGGGGGGGGGGGGTTAGTGATGAAATGTGGTAAGTATGGTTGGGAACGGTACGATGGCTCTTCAAGGTAGTTCTTAGTAGCAAACCCATTCCCGAGGAAGACCACTTACTAGGGCACAATGTCAAGCACCAAGGTGGAACGGGGCAAAAGGCATAATGTCCAAGCATATATCATGAAAACTAAAGCAGTCTAAGATACAACATACTCAAAATGCCTCAGATATTGAAATGACACTCGCCATAATACCTAACTTGTACCTCATGGAGCAAGGCCCATTGCCTTCCGGAAGCCAGCAGGTGTGGTGGATGCCATCCTGAAAATCCTGACCTCTGTGGTGGTGAGAAGGGTCTCCATCTGTGCAAGTGGAATTGTTGGTCATGTAGTCTCTCGGCACTCCATATCTACAACCTGAGGGCCTCGAGACATAATCTCCTTAGTTATCCCACAAAATGGGAATAACAAGAGTGATAAAAGCCTTGACCCGTAACCAGATAAAGCATGTGAGAAAGTCGAAAATAGACCCCAATACCAAAAAAGAAAGACTGGAGAAGCTTAAAAGACTTTACTGATGAACCTGGTGGAGATGATCAACAAAAGGTCGGTGATAATACTCATAAAAAGTGCCATTGTTCTCTTCACATATCAACCATTGACCCTGCTCAAGATGAAGCACGACCTTTGACAAATGATTTGGTGTTATATTCCTTTACCTGTAAACATGATGAATATCAAAAGTAGTAACAAGCCTCTGAACTTCTTCAAGAATAGGTAGTAATAGGATGTTGTGACAATGTTGAAGATTTCGAACCCACTTTACAACCATTTGAGAGTCACCAAAAACATGAATAGAGTTTACATTTTTTTCTTTTGCAAAGAGAAGCAACAATTTGAGAGACATCAGTTCTACAAAATTGTTTGTTCCATCCCCCAAACCCATTTTTATTTTAAAACTCCTTGATCCGACAGGTGTAGTATTGCCCCACCTCTACATAATTGATTCTTATTTTGAGATGTCCCATCAAAAAAAACCCAAGGTCTTTGATGATTAATTGTTTCTGCTTGGATTACCCTTCTAGAATCCTTACCTTTAGTTTGAGGGAAATGGGCAAGAATATTTAAACACTGAGCAACAATAATTTCCAAGGGTATTCTTTTGTTAAGAAATATTACAAAAATTTTGGCCAACCACATACCCCAACAAACAAGGAGTGGTAAAGATTTAATGTTTGATGATGAAGCATTTGAAACCCAAGACGTCCAAGCTTCTTCCACCATTTTCCCTTTCCAAAGGTGGGCTCGACCCCACACTCTAGAAATATTTAGACAAATTGCCTTCATGAAGGAGCACTGCAAGGAAAGATGAACCTGAGATTCCTCTTATGTCTTACACAGGGAACACCATCTTGGCCCTGCTATTTGACGTTTTTTCATTATTTCACAAGTAGGCACTTTTTTAACGAGTAAACACCATAAAAAAAGTTTTCATTTGAGAGGGCAATTTATCTTCCACAAACCTTTCAACCACCATTCTGGGATTTTGAGATGGAGATCTAAATTGAGTTGTATGTAGCCCATCTTTGGTGAATAAATTCCAAAAGAGTCTACAGCCCATACCAACTCGTCTTCCCTATCCGTTAGTCGTATATGCGATAACTTTAAATCCCTGATGTAGTTTGCCCAAGGAGCTTCAAAATCATCTTCTAATCCTAGCTCACGGTGTGACTTCTATTCCTGAGACCAGATTGAAGTTCGATTAGGATCCCCAACCTGACATAGGTAGAAAAAACTTTGCTCTTGGAGTCTCGTGATTAGAGTTTCCAGAAGAAAATGAGAACCCTCGTTGCCCAGCCCAAGATCCCTACCCAACTTGACCTTATTTTTGTTAAGAAATATTACAAAAATTTTGGCCAACCACATACCCCAACAAACAAGGAGTGGTAAAGATTTAATGTTTGATGATGAAGCATTTGAAACCCAAGACGTCCAAGCTTCTTCCACCATTTTCCCTTTCCAAAGGTGGGCTCGACCCCACACTCTAGAAATATTTAGACAAATTGCCTTCATGAAGGAGCACTGCAAGGAAAGATGAACCTGAGATTCCTCTTATGTCTTACACAGGGAACACCATCTTGGCCCTGCTATTTGACGTTTTTTCATTATTTCACAAGTAGGCACTTTTTTAACGAGTAAACACCATAAAAAAAGTTTTCATTTGAGAGGGCAATTTATCTTCCACAAACCTTTCAACCACCATTCTGGGATTTTGAGATGGAGATCTAAATTGAGTTGTATGGAGCCCATCTTTGGTGAATAAATTCCAAAAGAGTCTACAGCCCATACCAACTCGTCTTCCCTATCCGTTAGTCGTATATGCGATAACTTTAAAGCCCTGATGTAGTTTGCCCAAGGAGCTTCAAAATCATCTTCTAATCCTAGCTCACGGTGTGACTTCCATTCCTGAGACCAGATTGAAGTTCGATTAGGATCCCCAACCTGACATAGGTAGAAAAAACTTTGCTCTTGGAGTCTCGTGATTAGAGTTTCCAGAAGAAAATGAGAACCCTCGTTGCCCAGCCAAAGATCCCTACCCAACTTGACCTTATTTCCTTTACCAACCTTCCATGCCAATCCATCTTCTATCACATCAAAAGAGGAAACTAGTGCCTTCTAGATAATAGAAGCCATAGAATATTTCTTAGATGGTCTTCTGATCCATTTTCCATTAATGAGTCAGGTTGTATATATTTGTGGGTTACCACCTGCATCCAAAGATTTTCTGTAGAAATTAGCCTCCACCTTGACTTTGCAGCCAGGGCTTTTGCGAAGAGGAATATATTCTTTAGACCCCATCCTCCCAGAGATTTTGGGAGAGCCAGGGTGGACCATTTAACCTAGGGCGGGACTATTTTTTCCTGGTTTCCTGCCCATAAAAACTTTGAGCATAGTTTCCTTATTCTCTCCAAGATCCCTTTTGGTATCCAAGCTAATGACATCCAGTAGACTAGAACAAATTTGACTAGAACCAACCGTCATGCCCAGGAAAGCCATTTATAGCTCCATATGTTAAAGCTTTTCTCCAATTTTGCTATCAACCATAACCAGTCTACCTTCTTGTAGTTGTTGGGTTTTAGAAGAAAACTCAAGTATTTCAGCTAAGCATTGAAATCCCTAACCTCAAAAGGGAAAAAAGACCTGTATAGTTCAATCTCTTCCTCTTCCAAATTTTGAATTGACATCAAAGAGTCATGAAAATGCAATAATGTAAGCCTGGTTGAGATAATTGAGTTCTCATTGTCATGACATTTAGTTTGGCCAACTATTATCGCAAGTTTGAATCTCTGTTGGAACTGGTCATTCCGACATCCAACGATTTTTTTTTAAACTATTAGCGGGAACCATAGAATAACAAAAATATTATGAAGACATGAAGAAATATCATGATAAACATCTCAAGCAAGCAAAGGACAGATACTTAATGAAAGAGTTAGAATTTGACAAAGATGATGTAGCCAAAGTAAGATGAAAGAAGATGAAGAAGAGATAAGAAGATGAGGATTCCATGAGAAAAGAAGATGATAGAGGAAAGTACAAGATAAGAAGATGGACTCCTGGGAATGAACAAAAGAAGCAAGAGGCAAGGCAATATTGAAGATCAAAGAAACAAGTACATGGAAGAAAGTTCGAAGTAGCAAAAGGAAAGAAGAATAAAGGCGTGAAACAAGGTAAGAATAAATAGTACTATGTGTTCAATAATTAAGATGCAAAACTGAAGTGAAAATGAAATCCCTAAGAAGTTTATGATCTTCCCTAATAATGCTTTGATGATGGAAAAGAAAATGGTCATGGCTAGATTAGCGTAAGATGAACATGTATGAGAAAAAGATTTTGTATGTACCTGAGTCCAATGATGATGTAAGTTGTGATAAGGCAAGTGTACCCCCATAATTTGAATGTTGAATGGTTTGTGGTAAACCAAAAAGCACTTGTCATGACAAATGAAGGTTTGTGGTCAGCTAAAAACCACTTGATGTAATGCATGGTTCATGGTAAGCCGAACCACTTGAGAATTGTAATGGTTAAGGGTAAGCCAATGTAAAACCCATACGATGTAATGGTTGAGGGCAATACACAAAAACCTAGAGTGTGGTTACAAGTAAGCCAAAGAAAACCCAGGATGATGATTGACTATAATGCAAGAGGAGGACAAAAGGTTTTTGATTCAAGAATTTATTGTTGAACCATGTACGAGAAAAAGTTTCCTAGAGAATTGGTGGATACAACAGCTGGCAACCCATGTATTCCGATGGATGGTGACTTTTTTATATGGACTTCAACAAAGACGATGTTTCTATTTTGCAAGTACAAGACAAACACTAAAAAAGAATGAAGAAAACCAAAAGATGAAGATCGCAGAAGATAGAAAATGAAGACAAAGAGCATAGTTGAAGAAGTTTGAAGATGGAGAGCACTGAAGAAGAAGATGAAGATTGGACAACTTCAGAGGACCAATAAAAGAAAGAAGATGATTGAATCACAAGTATTCGTTAAGGTGGAGTATGAAGGACTAACTCCTATTTGTGAATCATCAATAATGTCTAAATTATATTATGGTTTTGTAATGATGTAGACCAAGCATAGAAGTCTACATAAGAATCAAAGATGAGAAGAAAAGAGAGAAGTTAGGAACGAGGATCTCACAAAATCAATTGAGAGATTTAAGGAGATATTGTGGAAATAGTTATGCATATGGTTTTGAACCAAATATCCAATTATGACATGGTTGTTATGGTCACCTATTGTTATATAAAGGAACCAATTGTACAATAGAAACACACATGGGAATGGTTTGATTGATAGGATTTCCCCTTATGGGGTTTCTTGAGTATAAACTCTTGGTGTCCCTTGCTTAGCATGTACTTGATATCAATGTTGATAACATCAACATCGGCAAAAAATCAACGAGAGTCTAGAAAACATCTTCTCGGAAACATAGGCAAAAAAATCGACCAAAATTGACAAATCGCGGCAAACGTTAAAAAATACAAAATATATTCTGTGGAAAAAATCGGGAAAAATCAACAAAAATCGGTAAAAGAAAAAATTGTGATTTTTTCGGGTTGAAAAACGACGGCCAGAAAAATGTTGATGTTTTGGTCGCTACGGGAAGAACTTTCCTCTAGAAGACCTTTCTTAGATGAAGAGAATATTCTGGTAGTCCAGGAAGACCATTAAACAATAATAAGATTCCCAGAGAAGAAGTCGGCCCAGACAGTTGACTTGAAGACTATAAATAAGGAGGACGTCTAGCTCATTTGGACACACACCAAACTCTCTCACTGAGGAAAAGGTGTGCACGTCTGAGAAGGAAGAGGAAGGGATTTTGGTTATTCTCGGTGGCTACTTTATCTTGTGCGTTATCTCTCTAAGGAGGTGCGCTCTTCTTGTATTATGTTGCTACTGCAGTTGTGAGCACTAGAGGTGCGCTAGCCTAGTGCTAGGGTTAATATCTTGTCTGTGGCTCTTGAGAGCTGGTGAATGGTTGGACTTTGTGAACAGAATCTGTCTAAGAAAGGTTGTCGGGTTTTTCCCCCATTTGGGGTTTTCCCAGAATAAATCTCTTGTGTTTTGTTTTACTCTTGTTTATGTTGCTACTGCTCAATACATCATATATATATATATATATGTTAATGGTAGTGAAGTAAAAGAACACTAATAACTCTAATGCTTTGTAAATAAGGAAAATCTAGCATGGTTTCAGAGCTGGTTACCTTTAGAACACTTTGACCATTGGAAGGAAGATCATTGGAGCAGCACCTTGCAGCTGCAATACTTTGTCAAGCTCGTTGAGCACTATCCCAAGGTCGTTGGGGATAATTCTTCACAGAGCAGTGCACCCTACCCTAGCGCACCCCCTGAAACCCTTAGCGTGCAGTTTAGTGAAGTTTGAAAAATCAAGGTTTTTCAGTGCTAGGGTTTCTACCAGCAAACATTGTCAACCAGCATGAGAGTTGAAGATAGATTGGATGGAGCAGATAACTTCAGATCCTGGAAGCACAGAGTTCTCCTCATTCTAGAAGAAAATGAGTTATTGGATCATATCAAGCAGATGCTTCCAGAACCAGAATAAGAAGACGCCAAAGCAAAGTTCAGGAAGAATGAAGTCAAGGCCAAGAGGATCTTGAGAGACTCAATAAAGGACCATCAGATGCCCTAATGTATCAGAACTAAAGACACCGAAGGAAATGTTTGATGCCCTAACCAGACTTTATTAAAGTAAGAATACCAGTCGAAAGCTTACTCTAAGGCATCAACTCAGAAATGTAACAATGAACAAATCAGAAGCAGTAGCCAACTATTTCATGAGGATCTCGCAGATCAAGGACCAGTTAGCAACCATTGGAGATCCAGTAGAAGACGTTGAACTTGTGACTACTACACTCAACGGATTTCCCTCCTCTTGGGATCTATTTGTTCAAGGGATTTGCACCAGAAGCAAATTGCCCAAGTTCAACAAGCTATGGGCAGATTGTAGCCAAGAGGAATCCGAGTTGATATCCAAATCACAGAAGACTAATGATGATGAAAATAAAGCACTTGTTGCCCAAGTGAAGAAGAGAAAGGGAAGGGAAGAAGGCAACCCGAAGAAGTCTAAGAAACCATGCCACAGGAAGGATGCGTCAAATATCAGATGCTACACCTGCAAGAAGAAGGGACATTATGCCTCGCAATGCCCTCATAAACATGAAAATGGAAAGAAGAAGAAGCACCATGCACATACAACAGACGCTGAAGAACACAAGTCAAAGGATGAAGAATTTGTATTTGTTTCAGCACTCACAAGAACCATAACTCAAGGGAGTGACACTTGGCTCCTAGATAGCGGTGCTTCCAAGCACATGATCGGATCCAAAAACTCTCTTTCAAATCTGACAGAAAAGAGCTCATCCCTTCAAGTGGAGCTTGGGGATGATTCCAAGCATGCAGTCAAAGGCGTTGGAGAAGCCTCCCTACAACTTGACTCAGGAAACCATCTTTTAATTAAAGATATTTTGTTTGTACAAAACTTAAAGAAGAATTTACTTTCCATCTATGCTTTAGAAGATAAAGGCTTTAGGGTAGCTTTTGTGGATGGCCAAGTTCTTCTATGGCCCAAGAGTTCAAGCATTGATAAAGTGTTAAATTTAAAGCAGCTGCAAGAGCCAAGATCTAGGGCCCCCAGTGCACCCCTGGGGTTCTTGGTCTGGGACCAAACAGTCAATGCCATGGCAAAAGACCCTTGTAAGGGCCCCTAGTAGATGACTGGGGTTCTTGGTCTGGGACCAAGCAGCAAAAGACCCCTGAGAGGGCCCCCAGTGTATGACTGGGGTTCTTGGTCTAGGACCAAGCAGTAAAGACCCTGAGAGGGCCCCTAGTATATGACTGGGGTTCTTGGTCTGGGACCAAGCAGTAAAGACCCCTGAGAGGGCCCCCAGTATATGACTGGGGTTCTTGGTCTGAGACCAAGCAGTTAAAGTCCCTAGATATGTCTAGGGCCTCTGGACATGGTCCAGGGTACCCATGCCTGGGGCATGGGTTGATCCTTGGTCTTGTACCTTGGTGGATAAGACCCCAGAAATGTTCTGGGGCAACCTGATCCTTGATCAAGTATCTTGTTGGTGTATGACCCTCCCTGAAGGGG
>JASDQU010683041.1:2359-22027 GCA_032191745.1 Picea mariana
TGCGAAATGAATTGTAATTATGTTTTTGTAGGCTAGTGAACCAAGTTAATATAAGTTGGTGGGCTTATGTGATTGTTAGGCCAAAGAGCCTAAGTGTTGAAGGCCAAGAGCCTGATGTTGTACATGTATCTATGCACATTATTAATAAAAATATAAACATCGTTGCGTGCAGACCGACCACGATGAATGAGTGATGGGGGACTAAGATTCCACAGAGTGGGCAAGGGATTAGGGGTTGGAAGGTGGGAAGAGGGGCTAAGTGTTGAGCTTAGGGGGCTAAGCCTAGGGGCTTAAGTCCTTGGGGAATAATATTAAAATATTATTCCAAAAGACATGTGAATATTGTGTTTTATCCTAAGTTCTTTTTTGAAAAACAAGCAACTTCCAAATGGAAGGAATGCATGCTGAAGGAATGCATGCAGTTGCATGGGTGACAAGTGTCAACCCAGGTGCATGCAAATAAAATGGCTGAGATGAGCCGTGATGGGGGTTCTGCCTCCATTCCACCCGACCATCTGAACGTGAACGATCTGACCTCTACAAGAATACCCTGGTGCATCCCTGGAAGCTGAAAAAGCCTGTGTTGATTTCTGAGATAGTTGGTACATCCTCTGTCTTAACCGTTTTTGAGCCTATGCGTGGGATCTCTGTACACTTGGTGTAATCCCGAAACCAAAACCTTGAGTCTATCCCGTGATTGCGGAGCCTGTTTGCGAAGCCCGTGTCTATTTTCCCAGTTGGTTGTTGTGGCCACACAGTGCTGGACTGCGCATGGCTTACTGGCTAGTGTGAGTTCATGCTTAGCCTGTGTGTAACCTCTCTCTGAGTGAGGGAGGTGATTTTTTTTGGAAGAGGCAGGTTGTTAGGCCTGTGAGCAACTCTCTCCAGGTGAGAGAGTTTGTTGGGAAGTGGTTTCTTCCAGAGAGTGTCCAGCACTAGCTTCAGGCTCTGAGACTTCCTGATCTGGCATGTTGTCGAGACCCAGAGAGGGAGGTGTAGCACCGATGGACTGTGCTTGTGAAGGTGTATACTCCCGAGCGGAGTAGGCATGTGGGGAATGAGAGTCCGGGAGTAGTGGACGTAAGATGGCATCCTGGGAAGAATCCTTCCAGTTGTTTTGTGTTGTTTTCCCTGTAACCTCAGCCTAGCCTAGGATTCCTTTCCTTGGGGTGGAGCTTAATCCGAGCTCGGGGGTGACTCACTGCTGAGCTTGATGAGCAATGTGGTCTAAGGCTGGGAGGTTCGTGGAAGGCCTGCATGTGGTTTGTGGAATTACCACCGTTTCAAAGATAAGTACCAGATGATGTTTTAATTATGTTTCTGCATGTCTGTGTATTTATATTTATCATGTATTCTATTGTGCATACGAATTAATTTTAAAGCCATTGATTATTTATAATAGCATTAATTCTTATATTTACTCTGAGTTTAAACGTGTTGCATTTGCTTAAATGCATGTCTTATATATAGAATTAAGTATGAGATTGTTGTTCCGCAAAGTAGCGCCTGCCCGGCCAGTGGGTTGGATGATGGCCCGGAATGGGGGCGTTACAGAATGGTATCAGAGCGTTACAGTATGAAAGAGTGTTACAGATTGGTATCAGAGCATTGCAGTATGAAAGAGTGTTACACAATGTACCAAATATGTACCAATATGCATCAATTATAGATCAATCTATGACTCATCAATGATGTACAACATAACCACTCATCAACTCATCAACTACATTTCCCAATATGTAGCTCAACCACATGCCAAATGCATGCACCAAGACATCCAACAAATAGTCCTCTAACAATACATCATAAGATATATCAATGGAGCTCACATATGTACCAGACATGTACCATGACAGATCTGCCTCAAAAATTGTTCAATACAACAAGTAATAAGCAACCAATAGTACCTCTAATCATGTACTAAGAGTTTCCCTCAATAGATCAATGATATGTCTCTAGCTAACATCACATCAACCTGAATTGTCAACAACCCGAACTTGAAATAATCATAAATCTGTACCTGTAATGAATAAAGGTCTCAAAATGGTACACAATGTTCTTCATTGTCTTTTCTGCAATTTATCCAAGTTTTCCTACTTGGAACCTCCCAGAAAATGAGTTATACCAAAAATGGCATACCTTGTTGAATTCTAGCTTGTTCTAGTACCTCTAACCATGTACTAAGAGTGTCCCTCAATAGATCAATGATATGTCTCTAGCTAACATCACATCAACCTGAATTGTCAACAACCCGAACTTGAAATAATCATAAATCTGTACCTGTAATGAATAAAGGTCTCAAAATGGTACACAATGTTCTTCAGTGTCTTTTGTGCAATTCATCCAAGTTTCCCTGCTTGGAACCTCCCAGAAAATGAGTTATACCAAAAATGGCATACCTTGTTGAATTCTAGCTTATTCTAGAGAGAGAACTTGTAGAGCATTCCCCTCATGGAATATTTGTTGTGTGGATCTGAAAATGTTACAAAACATACTACCGAATGTCTGCTAACTAGTACATTTTTTCTTACTGAACTTGGATCTGTTATGAAGAATTTATGACATTTTTACCCAAAACCCTTGTTTTAGACTAGTTTCAAGACTAGCCACAAACCCTATTTTCCATGGAGTGTAAATCCCAAACTAAAAAGACCCGCAAGAAGAAAATTTTATCACAATTACTTGGATATGTTGTCACAAAATCCTCCATATTTCGTTGTCTGAATCACTCTATAAAAAAGGTTATTGCGAAAATGGTGAGATGACCTGTAAATAACATACCTTAGAAAGCATCATCAAAGGACTTTATCCTCCCTTGAATTTCGTCCTTTTTTACTTCACCTTCCCTCTTAAATTCACCTTACATCTCCTTTGGTTACCTCCGTCAATTGTAGATATTCAATATGCTCAATGGATATAAACGGGAGACCCTTGCTATCTTATTTATACTCTCCAAGTAGATTCCTCTAGAAGTATCCACTTAACCACTTTGTCCACTTAGCCACTTTCTCAAATTAACCAACTTTGTCCACTTAGCCACTTTGTCCACTTAGACTCTTTTCCCACTTAACCAAATTTTTCCACTTAGCCACTTTTTGCACTTAACCACTTTGTCCACTTAGCTACTTTGTCCACTTACCCACTTTATCCACAAATAGTAAACTCTCCAATTCTAGTTGCAACTAATTTATTTTTAATTGTTTTGTTGTTGCAACCACTTAACCCATGACTAACCATTTTGACTGGTCAACTTCTTCTAGTATCTTCTAGAATAATTTGGCTTCTTTAACCTTCTAGAGGCTTCTAGATAACTCATGAGGGTTCTCCAACTTCACATGGCCAATAACTCTCTAACCGTGAGGATTTATGTGATGTTCCATGTATCTCAAGAAACAGCATGAAATATACTATCCAAATGGAATAGATTCTCTTGCAAATTCATTGATATTCATTTACATTATTCATTAATCAAACATGGGTTCCCTAACCACACTGTTCGGCTACCTCACCATTTGGACTTCACAAAGCGTCTTCCCATGAGGGCTTTCACCATAAGGGGGCCACTTTGAAAACTTTATCTAAGAGGGTATTCCCATGAGGGATTTCACCATAAGGGGACCACTTTAATAACTTTATCCAAGAGCGTCTTCCCATGAGGGCTTTCACCATAAGGGGACCACTTTGTATTTTATCCATTTGGTTATTCCTATCAACCATGACAAGACAATAATGACCAACCTTTTCATCATCCCCTCTATACATCAATCCATGACAATACATCACTATGAGACCACTTGACATCTTTGACATCAATTACATCTATGACAACATATGGCATCAATCAATACATCAATGATACTATGACAAGACATCAATCACAACATAATGCAACAATCTCCCCCTTTGGAATTGATGACAATACCAACATTGATGTCAACACCAACCATTGATGTCAACACCAACCATTGATGGCAACATGTAGACATGGCATTTATCTTCATCAATAATCATCTCAATCACATCAATGTGACTATCTCTCCCCCTTTGACATCAATAGAAAATGATAGTTCTCTCCTTGGGGCTGCTCCCCTTATCTGGATGCCTTTGAGCTTCTTCAGAATCATTTCTCCTTCTGATGGTCTCCCAACTTCTCAGAACTTGAGCTATGAGCTTCCATATTTTCAAAAATTTGTTTCTTCCTAGCTTCATGTGTTCTTCTTTTCATGCTATGTGAATCACTCCTCATGGATTGTCTTCTTGTGTTCCAACAATCCTGGTATTTGTGGCCAAACCCACTACATATGTATCCTCTCATGGTGTGACAATGAGTAGCAATGTGTACCACTTGATTACATATCCAACACCTTAGGGTGTTATGAAACCTTCCATTTACATTTCCTTTCATAATGTCTGCAATCCAAAGCTTTGAGACCATATTCATTACATTAGTAGCAGTGACCATGAAAAATATTTTTATACCTTTTCTTTGGTGTCCATATTGAAGGTGTCTCTCTTCTGAATTTTCTTTAAGGTGTAAACATGGCTTCTTGATGTATTCCTTGGTTTTTTCTTTTGAAACTTTCCTTTCTTTCTATAGATGGTTGACTTGCAACATTACTTCCACCTTCTAAGAATGGAGGACTTACCTCATGCTTCTTAGAAGTGCTAGCTTCAAGATGTATATCTTCCTTATTCTATCCAAGACCCGAATTATCATTTGGAGAGCTTTGGTTATCCAGGATCTCATCCAAGATTGTTTAGTTGTTCATGAACTTGATGTGAGTGTTTGACTTCTCTACTTCCTTTCTAAGATCAACAACTTCATCTTCCAACTTATGGCATGACTCTTCCTTTTCATTTACTTGATTATTAAATAGTTCCTCTATTATTTTGGATTCTTCAATTTTGGTGTTAATATTGACATTAGCTTCAAGAATTTTGCTAAGCTCATCATCTACCTTCTTCTTTTCTTCTATTTCATTCTTTAATATTGTGATCTCTTCTTCTTTTTCTTCTAACTGAGTCTTTTTACTTTCTTCTTTTTTTTTGAGCATTTGCTTTAGTGCCATGGTATATCTTGGGTACTTTTCTAGGACTTCCTTGGTGTATTTTTCAAGATACTCAAAAGCAATTGAGTAATGTACTATTTCACTCCTAACATTATCTAACTCAGATAAACCTTTATCTTTAAGATTCAATAAATCCTCCTCTTCATCTATAGGATAACCATCATCTGATTCTACAACAACTACTTCTATATTTTCTTCTTCACTTGTAGAGAAACATTCAACATCGTCACACTTAGAATTATTTAAATCGAAGGATTTTGGAGAGTCTTTACCTTCATTCTTATTGATGGAATTGTCTTCAGTGTATTCCTTTTTTTCTTGATATGTATTATCTAGCTTCATCCATATATCCTTGGTGGAAGTACATTGTCCCATGATTTCTTTGACATAACTTGAGAGTCCATTGAAAACAGTCTTGAGAGCCAATGCATCATTCTTCTTTTCTTCCTTTCGAGCTGCAACCTTTGACTTATTCTTCAAGGGAACTGATCCATCAATAGTTTCTTTCCAAACACCTGCTCCTTTTGCTTTCAAATACCATTTCATTTCTATTCTCCATGTTGAATAATTTTTCTCATCAAAGATTGGAACCTCCTCATCCATTTGTGTGTCCATGGATCTCCTCCAAGATTGTTAAGGATTATAGTGAACTCTCGATGTGATACCAATTTTTGGAAACACCGATCACACTGAGAGGGGAGGGTGAATCAGTGTGAGGGATATTTTTACACTTCTCACAAAAATTTAGTTAGCAATCACCATTCACAACATCATTAATTATTATATATAAATTACATACATTAACAATAAATATCTATGCACCATCACAATAAAGAACACAAGGAACACCAGATATATGTATCAGTTCTTTTGGTATTACGGAATACAATCCTTAGGGTTTTATCAGCACCAACTTCAAGAGAGCACTAACTCTCAATGCAAGACCCAACCTCCGTACCTCAACACCAATCGAGATGTGAGGAATCCAACCATCAAGTAAAAGACCCAGTTTGTAGATAAAAATAAATATGTCAAATTGTACCAACAGCCTATACAAATACAAATGCATCAACTATGCACCACCTGTCACAACAACATGTAACCTCAACCTGTCTCATCAATATCATCATCTAAATATGATATGTAACTCTATAACATACCTAGTGTATGTGATCATAGACCTGCAACCTTACTTAACTTCAACAACAAGAAACTAACATTTTCATCAAACTTTACTTTAATCTCACATGACTAATTTTGGATTAGTCAACAACCCTAACTTGAAATAATCATAAATTTGTATCTGTAATGAACAAAGCTCTCAAAATTGTACGCAATGTTCTTCAGTGTATTTTCTCTTATTCCTCCAAGTTTCACTGCTTGGAACCTCCCACAAAATGAGTTATACCAAAAATGGCACACCTTGCTGAATTATGGCTTAATCTAGAGAGTGAACTTGTAGAGCATTCCCCGCATGGAATATTTTCTGTATCGATCTGAAAATGGTACAAAAAATACTATAGACTATCCTATAACCAACACATTTTGTCTTATGTAATTTTGATATGTTATGAAGAAGTTATGATGTTTTCACCCAAAACACATGTTTTAGACTAGTTTGAGGACTAGCCACAAACCTTATTTTCCACGGAGCATAACTCCAAAAATAAAACGACCCACAAGCTGACATTTTTGTCACTTTTACTTGGATATGTTTTCTCAACATCCTCCATATTTTTCTATCTGAATCATTTTATAAAAAAGGTCATTGTGAAAATGGTGAGGTGACCTATAAATAACATACCTTAGAAAGCGTCATCAAAAGACTTTATCCTCCCTTGAATTTTGGCCTTCTTTACTTCACCTTCCCTCTGAAATTCGCCTTATATATCCTTTGGTTACCTCATCCACTTGTATATATTCAATATTCTCAATGTATACTAATGGAAAACCCTTGCTATCTTATTTATACTCTCCAAGTAGCTTCCTCCAGAAGTATCCACTTAGCCACTTTTTCCACTTAACCAACTTTGTCCACTTAGCCACTCTGTCCACTTAGCCACTTTTTCCACTTAACCAAATTTGTCCACTTAGCCACTTTGTCCACTTAACCACTTTGTCCACTTAGCCACTTTGTCTACTTAACCATGTTATCCACAAATAGTAAACTCTCCAATTCTAGTTGCAACTAATTTATTTTTAATTGTTTTCTTGTTGCAACCAATAAACCCATGACTAACCACTTTTACTGGTCAACTTCTTCTAGGAGATTCTAGAATAATTTGACTTCTTTGACCTTCTAGAGGCTTCTATATAACTCATGAGGGTTCTCCAACTTCACATGGCCATAATTCTCTAACTGTGAGGAGTTATGTGGCATTCCACATATCACCAGAAATGGAATGACATATACTATCCATATGGAATAGTTTCTCCTGCAAATTCATTGATATTAATTACATTGTTCCTTAATCAAACTTGGGTTCCCTAAATACATTGATGGTCTACCTCACCATTTGGACTTCACAAAACATATTCCCTTGAGGGCTTTCACCATAAGGGGACCACTTTGGATTTTATCCATTTGTTTATTCCTATCAATCATGACAATACAATAATGACCAACCTTTACATCATCTCGTCTATAAATCAATACATGACAATACATCATTATGACAACATTTGACATCTTTGACATAAATTACATCTATGACAACATAGAACATCAATCAATACATCAATGATACTATGAGAAGACGTCAACTCTTTGACATCAATCATTTGACATCAATGGAAACATAATGCAACAATCTCCCCCTTTGGCCTTGATGGCAATGCCAACATTGAAATCAGCACCAATCATTGATGAAAACATGTAGACATGGAATTGATCTTCATCAATAGTCATCTCAATCACATCAATGTGATTATCTCTCCCCCTTTGACATCAATGGAAAAATGTCGTTCTCTCCTTGGGGCTACTCCCTCTGCCTGAACTCTCCTTGGGGATGATCCCCTTGTCTGGATGCCTTTGAGCTTCGTCTGAAAAATTTATCCCCTTTTTAACAAGGGATATCACTCTGATGTAATGTTGAAGACATATCGCTCATGCTCCCCCTGTGACCATCGTTCCCCTTGGAAACATGCCTTTGTGCTCTAACTCCAAGCATATATCTCTCTATCCTGCATCTGATAAATCTCTCCCTGTGGAATAATGGAAAGAAGAATGACTCCCCATGTGGGTATGTCTCCCTCTATCTTCTATGCAAGATGAACAATATGCTACCACTGCAATCTGCTTCTGCTGCAAATGATACTACTCAACCAGAACATAGATCAAATGATAAAGAATGATTTGATCTTCCTATAACGATCCTTGGACCTATCCATGCATCAAACTCGTGCCATACCATACATCATGAAGTAAAATGTATGTCAAAAATGAATAGAGAATCATGAATAAAACATCAACCATGTACATCATGTGCCATATTGTGTGCCAACCATGCACAAGACCCATGTACATCAATACCATACAATATACCATCCAATCATCATAACAAGTGTCTCAACTATATCATCCCATACACCATGTACCAAAGCAAGTGCATCAACCATGCACCAAACCTCAACAAGATGAACTACAATCAAGATGTATTCCCATACATGTATGCCATATCAACCATAAACCATGTGCTAATCATACTGCTAGAAAGTGCCTCTAACAATGTACCAAATATGTACCAATAATGCATCAACTATAGATCAAGATATGACTCATCAATGATGTACAACATAACCACCTCATTAACTCATCAACTACATGTCCCAATATGTAGCTCAACCACATGCCAAATGCATATACCAAGACATCCAACAAATATTCCTCTAAAAATACATCATAATATATATCAATGGAGCTCACATATGTGCCAACCATGTACCATGAAAGATCTTCCTCGAAAACCATTCACTTCAACAAGTACTAAGTAGCCAATAGTACCTCTAACCATGTACTAAGAGTTTCCCTCAATAGATCAATGATATGTCTCTAGATAACATCACATCAACATGAATTCTCCCATAAACAACATGTCATATCATCACTAACATAACCAACATTGTTCCTCAACAGTAAATGTCTCAATCCACACTCTAGGGTTAGTACCATGCATCCAAGATAGAATTTAAACACTCAACCATATGTCATCACCATACATACATCAAATACACATGTAAACATATAATCATGAAAACCTGCAATAAACCATGTCATACCCTGCAAAACAGAGTTATACCATCAAACCATGTTGCAACTCATATGCATAGCCTTATTTTCCAAGGCTTTTACCACATGTATGCGGGATGTTCTATAGACAGCTCGCATATATACATGACCTTTCTATAGGTCACCTCATGTATGTATGTGACTTCTTCCACATGAGCCTGCATGTGCTTCATAAAAAATCAAGCTTGAGCTTGCCTCATGGATGTCATTCTGTTCTGGTTGTTCAATATTCCTCACCCACTTTTGAAGGTGTCGCAGCTTCTCAAAACTTGAGTTGTGAGCTTCCATATTTTCAAAATTTTCTTCCTTCCTAGATTCATGTGTTCTTCTTGTCATGCTATATGAAGCACTCTGCATGGACTGTCTTCTTGTGTTCCAGCAATCCTAATATTTGTGGCCAAAACCACTACAACTGTAGCATCTCATGGTGTGACAATGAGTAGCAATGTGTCCCACTTTATTACATCTCCAAAACCTTATGGTGTTATTAAACCTTCCATTATATTTCCTTGCATAATTTCTGAAATCCAAAGCTTTGTGACCATATTCATTACATGAGTAGTAGTGACCATGAAAAACATTTTCATACCTTTGCTTTGGTGTCCATCTTGAAGGTGTCTCTCTTATGAATTTGCTTTGAGGTGTAAAGATGGCTTCTTGATGTCTTCCTTGCCTTGTTGTTTTGAAAGTGTCCTTGCTTTGTGTATATAGTTGACTTGCAATATTACTTCCACCTTTTGAGAATGAAGAACTTACCTCATGCTTCTTAGAAGTGCTAGCTTCAAGATGTATAGATTCCTTGTTGTATCCAAGACCTGATTTATCATTTGGAGATATTTGGTTATCTAGGATCTCATCCAATATTGTTGAGTTGTTCATGAAATTGATGTGAGTGTTTGACTTCTCTACATTCTTTTTAAGATCAACAACTTCAGCTTCCAACTTATGGCATGAATCTTCCTTTTCATTTACTTGATTCTTCAATAGTTCCTCTATTCTTTTGGCTTCTTCAATTTTGGTCTTAAGATTGACATTAACTTAAAGACTTTTGCTAATCTCATCATCTACCTTATTCTTTTCTTTTATTACATTGTTTAGTGTTTTGATCTCTTATTATTTTTCTTCTAATTGAGTCTTTTTACTTTCTTCTTGTTTTTTGAGCATTTTCTTTAGTGTTGTGGTATATCTTGGGTACTTTTCTAGGACTTCCTTGGTGTATTTTTCAAGATACTCAAAAGTAATTGAGTAATGTCCCATTTCATTGCTAACATTATCTAACTTAGATAAAACTTTATCTTTATGATTCAACAAATATTCCTCTTCATCTATAGGATAAATGTCATCTGATTCTACACAAACTACTTCTAGATTTTCTTCTTCACTTGTAGAGAAACGTTCAACATCATCACACTTAGAATTATTGAAATCAAAGGATTTTGGAGAGTCTTTACCTTCATTGTTCTTGATGGAATTGTCTCCAGTGTCTTCCTTTTTTTCTTGATATGTCTTATCTAGCTTCAGCCATAGATCCTTGGTAGAAGTACATTGTCCCATGTTTTCTTTGACATAACTTGAGAGTCCATTTAAAATGGTCTTGAGAGCCAATGCATTATTATTCTTTTCTTCCTTTTGAGCTGCAACCTTTGACTTATTATTCAAGGTAACTGATCCAAAAATAGTTGCTTTCCAAACACTTGCTCCTTTTCCTTTCAAATACCCTTTCATTTCTATTTTCCATGATAAATAATTTTTCTCATCAAAGATTGGAACTTCATCATCCATTTGTGTGTCCATCGATCTCCTCAAAGTTTGTTAAGGATTATAGTGAAGGCCCTCTCTGAAACCAATTGTTGGACACACCAATCACACTGAGAGAGGGGGTGTGAATCAGTGTGAGAGATATTTTTACTCTTCTCACAAAAATTTAGTTAGAAATCACCATTCACAACATCATTACTTATTATATTTGAATTACATACATTAACAATAAAGGGATATGAACCATCACAATAAAGACGAAAGGAACACCAAATATATGTATATGTTTCTTTTGTATTACAGACTACAATCCTTGGGGTTTTATTAGCACCAACTCCAAGAGAGCACTAACTCTCAATGAAATACCCAGCCTGTGTATCTCAGCACCAACCGATATGTGAGGAATCTAACACTCAAGTACAAGACCCAGCTTGTAGACATAAAGAAATCTGTCAAATTGTACCTGCAGTCTATACCAATACAAGTGCATCAACTATGCACAACCTATCACAACAACCTGTCACCTCAACCTGTCACCTCAATATCATCATCAAAATATGATCTGTAAATCTGTAAGTTACCTGGTGTATGTGATCATAGACCTACAAACCTTCCTTAACTTTAACAACAATAAACTAGCATTTTCATCAAACTTTACTTTAGTCTCCCTTGACTAATTTTGGATTATAAAAAAACCCTAACTTGAAATAATCATAAATCTTTACCTGTAATGAATAAAGGTCTCAAAATGGTACACAATGTTCTTCAGTGTCTTTTCTATGATTCGTCAAATTTTTAATGCTTGGACCCTCCCACGAAATGAGTTATACCAAAAATGATATACCTTGTTGAATTCTAGCTTATTCTAGAGAGAAAACTTGTAGAGAATTCCCCGCATTTAATATTTTATGTATGGATATGAAAATGGTACAAAACATACTACATATTTTCCTCTAAACAATACATTTGGTCTTCCCGAATTTGAATCTGTTATAAAGAAGTTATTATGTTTTTACCCGAAACACCCGTTTTAGACTAATTTCAGGACTAGCCACAAACCCTATTTTCTGCGGAGTGTAACTCCCAAAATAAAATGACCCACAAACTCACATTTTTATCATAGTTACTTGGATATGTTGTCTCAACATCCTCCATATTTCGTTGTGTTAATCATTTTAGAAAAAAGGTTATTGCGAAAATGGTGAGATGACCCGTAAATAAGATACCTTAGAAAGCATCATCAAAAACTTTATCCTCCCTTGAATTTTGGCCTTCTTTACTTCACCTTCCCTATAAAATTTTCCTTATATCTCCTTTGGTTACCTCAGTGACTTGTATATATTCAATATGCTCAATGGATACTAATGGGAGACCCTTGCTATCTTATTTATACTCTCCAAGTAGCTTCCTCTAGAAGTATCCACTTAACCACTTTGTCCACTTAGCCACTTTGTCCACTTAACCACTTTGTCCACTTAACCACTATATCCACAAATAGTAAATCCTCCAATTCTAGTTGCAACTAATTTATTTTTAATTGTTTTCTTGTTGCAACCACTTAACTCGTGACTAACCACTTTGATTGATCAACTTCCTTTAAGAGCTTCTAGAATAATTTGACTTCTTTGACCTTCTAGAGTCTTCTAGATAACTCATTAGGGTTCCCCAACTTCACATGGCCATAACTCTCTAACTGTGAGGCGTTATGTGACATTCCACATATCACCAAAAACAACATGAAATATACTATCCATGTGGAATAGTTTCTCCTGCAAATTCACTTGTATTCATTACATTATTCCTTAATCAAACTTGGGTTCCATAACCACATTGTTGGGATAGCTCACCATTTGGACTTCACAAAGCATCTTCCCGTGAGGACTTTCACCATAAGGGGACCACTTTGAGAACTTTATCCAAGAGCGTCTTCCTGTGAGGTCTTTCACCATAAGGAGACCACTTTGGATTTTTTCTATTGGGTTATTCCCATTAACCATGACAAGACAATAATTACCAACCTTTAAATCATACTGTATATTTATCAATCCATGACAATACATCACTATGACACCACTTGACATATTTGACATCAATTGCATCTATGACAACATAGGATATCAATCAATACATCAATGATACTATGACAAGACACCAACTCTTTGACATCAATGACAACATAAAGAAACAATCTCCCCCTTTGGTATTGAGGGAAATACCAACATTGATGTCAACACCAACCATTGATGGCAACATGTATACATGGCAATGTTATTCATCAATAGTCATCTCAATCAGATCAATGTGACTATCTCTCCCCCTTTGACATCAATGGAAAAGGGTAATTCTCCCCTTGGGGATGCTCCCCCTGCTTGAACTTGCCTTGGGGTTTCTCCCCTTGTCTATATTCCTTTGAAATTGCTCTAAATAATTTCTCCCCTTTTTAACAAGGGATATCACTCTGATGTAAATTTGAAGACATATCACTCATGCTCCCCCTGTGACCATCGTTCCCCTTTGAAACATGCCTTTGTGCTTTATCTCCAAGCATATAACTCTCGAATCATCTATCTCTCTATCCTTCATTTGATAAATCTGTCCTCCTGGAATCATGGGAAGAAGAATGTCTCCCCCTATCTTCTCTGCAAGATAAACAATATGCTACCACTACAATCTACTTCTACTGCAAATGCTACTACTCAGTCGGAACATAAATCAACTTCTCAAGAATGATTTTCTCTTTCTATGACAATCATTAGACCTATCCATGCATCAAACTCGTTCCATACCATACATCATGAAGCAAAAGATATGTCAACAATGAATAGAGAATCATGAACAAAATATCAACCATGTACATCATGTGCCATACTATGTGCCAACCATGCACAACATCCATGTACATCAATACCATACAATATACCATCCAAGCATCATAACAAGTGTCTCAACTATATCATCCCATACATCATGTACCAAAGAAATTGCATCAACCATGCACCAAACCTCAACAATATGAACTACAATCAAGATGTGTTCCCATACATGTATTCCATATCAACCATAAACCATGTGCTAATCATACTGCTAGCAAGTACCTCTATCAATGTACCAAATATGTACCAATAATGCATCGACTATAGATCAAGCTATGACTAATCAATGATGTACAACATAATCACCTCATCAACGCATCAACTACATGTCCCAATATGTAGCTCAACCAAATGCCAAATGCATGCACCAAGACATCCAACAAATATTCCTCTAACAATACATCATAAGATATATCAATGGAGCTCACATGTATACCAGCCATGTACCATGGCATATCTACCTCAAAAACCATTCACTACAACAAGTACTAAGCAACCAATAGTACCTCTAACCATGTACTAAGAGTGTCCCTCAATAGATCATTGATATGTCTCTAACTAACATCACATCAACATGAATTGTCCCATAAACGACATGCCATATCATCACTGGCATAACCAACATTGTTCCTCAACAGTAAATGTATCAATCCACACTCTAGGGTTAGTACCATGCATCCAAGATAGACTTTCAACACTCAACCATTTGTCATCACCATACATACATCAAATACACATGCCAACATATAATCATGAAAACCTACAATAAACCATGTCATACCCTGTAAAACAGATTTATACCATCAAACCATGCTACAACTCATCTACATAGCCTTCTTTTCTAGGTCTTTTACCACAGGTATGCGGCCTGTTCTACAGACGGATCGCGTATATACACGAACTTTCTATAGGTCACCTCGTGTATGTACGCGACTTCTGCCACAGGAGCCTGCATATGCTTCAGAAAAAATCAATCTTGAGCTTGCCTCATGGTTGTCATTCTATTTTGGTTGTTCAGTCTTCTTCACCCACTTCTGAAGGTGTCCCAGCTTCTCAGAACTTGATTTTTGAGCTTCCATATTTTGAAAATTTTCTTCCTTCCTAGCTTTATGTGTTCTTCTTGTCATTCTATATGAAGCACTCCTCATAGACTGTCTTCTTTTGTTCCATCAATCCTAGTACTTGTGGCCAAACCCACTACAACTGTAGCATCTCATGGTGTGACAATGAGCAGTAATGTGTCCCACTTGATTACATCTCCAACAACTTAGGGTTTTATGAAACATTTTATTATATTTTCTTGCAGAATGTCTGCAATCCAAAGCTTTGTGACCATATTCATTACATGAGTAGCAGTGACCATGAAAAAAAATTTCATACCTTTGCTTTGGTGTCCATATTGAAGGTGTCTCTCTTCTAAATTTGCTTTGAGGTGTAAACATGGCTTCTTGATGCCTTCCTTGCTTTGTTCTTTTGAAAGTTTCCTTGCTTTGTGTAGATGGTTGACTTGCAACATTACTTCGAACTTTTTAGAATGAAGGACTTACCTCATGCTTCTTAGAAGCGCTAGCTTCAAGATGTATAGCTTCCTTGTTGTATCCAAGACCTGATTTATCATTTGGAGATCTTTGGTTATCTAGGATCTCATCCAATATTGTTGAGTTGTTCATGAACTTGATGTGAGTGTTTGACTTCTCTACTTTCTTTCTAAGATCAACAACTTTAGCTTCCAACTTATGGCATGACTCTTCCTTTTCATTAACTTGATTCTTCAATAGTTCCTCTATTCTTTTGGCTTCTTCAATTTTGGTCTTAAGATTGACATTAACTTCAAGACTTTTGTTAGGATCGTCATCTACCTTATTCTTTTCTTCTATTTCATTCTTTAGTCTTTTGATCTCTTCTTCTTTTTTCTTCTAATTGAGTCTTTTTACTTTCTTCTTGTTTTTTGAGCATTTGCTTTAGTGCCATGGTATATCTTGGGTACTTTTCTAGGACTTCCTTGGTGTATTTTTCAAGATACTCAAAAGGAATTGAGTAATGTCTTATTTCACTGCTAACATTATCTAACTCAAATAAAAATTTATCTTTAAGATTCAACAAATATTCCTCTTCATCTATAGGATAAATGTCATCTGATTCTACACAAACTACTTCTACATTTTCTTCTTCACTTGTAGAGAAACATTCAACATCATCACACTTAGAATTATTGAAATCAGAGAATTTTGGAGAGTCTTTGCCTTCATTGTTCTTGATGGAATTGTCTTCGGTGTCTTCCTTTTCTTCTTGATATGTCTTCTCTAGCTTCATCCATGGATCCTTGGCGGAAGTACATTGTCCCATGCTTTCTTTGACAGAACTTGAGATTCCATTGAAAATGGTCTTGAGAGCCAATGCATCATTCTTCCTTTATTCCTTTTAAGCTACAACCTTTGACTTATTCTTCAAGGGAACTGATCCACCAAAGATTATTTCCAAACACCTGCTCCTTTTGCTTTCAAATACCCTTTCATTTCTATTCTCCATGCTGAATAATTTTTCTCGTCAAATATTGTAACTTCATCATCCATTTGTGTGTCCATGGATCTACTCCAAGCTTGTTAAGTCTTATAGTAAAGCCCCGCTCTGATACAAATTGTTGGACATACCGATCACACTGAGAGGGGGGGTGAATCAGTGTGAGGGCTATTTTTACACTTCTCACAAAACTTTAGTTAGAAATCACCATTCACAACATCATTACCTAGTATATTTCAATTACATACATTAACAATAAAGAGCTATGCACCATCACAATAAAGAACACAAGGAACACCAAATATATGTATAAGTTTATTTTGTATAACGGGATACAATCGTTGGGGTTTTATCAGCACCAACTAAAATAGAGCACCAACTCCAAGAGAGCACTAAATCTCAATGCAAGACCTAGCCTGCGTATCACAGCACCAACCGAGATGTGAGGAAAAAAAACCTCAATCTCAATACCTAGCTTGTAGACAGAAAGAAATATGTCAAATTGTACCAACAATCTATACCAATACAAGTGCATCAACTATGCACAACCTGTCACAACAACCTGTCACCTCAACCTATCTCATCAATATCATCATCCAAAGTTGATCTGTAACTCTATAACATACCTGGTGTATGTGATCATAGACCTGCAAACCTTCCTTAACTTCAACAACAAGAAACTAGCATTTTCATCAAACTTTACTTTAGTCTCACATGACTAATTTTGGATTAGTCAACAAACCTAACTTGAAATAATCATAAATGCATACCTGTAATAAACAAAGTTATCAATATGGTACAAAATTGTCTTCATTTTCTTTTCTACGATTCCTTCAAGTTTCACTACTTTGAACCTCCCACAAAATGAGTTATACCAAAAATGGCATACCTTGTTGAATTCGGGCTTATTCTAGAGAGAGAACTTATAGAGAATTCCCCGCATGGACTATTTGTTGTATGGATATGAAAATGGTACACAACATACTACATACTATTCTCTAACCAATACATTTGGTATTACTAAATTTGGATGTGATATGAAGAAGTTATGGCGTTTTTACCCGAAACACTTGTTTTAGACTAGTTTTAGGACTAGCCACAAACCCTATTTTGCACAAAGGGTAAATCCCAAAATAAAACGAACCACAAGCTGAAATTTTTATCACATTTACTTGGATATGTTGTATCAACATCCTCCATATTTCGTTGTTTGAATCATTCTAGAAAAAACGTTATTGCAAAAATGGTGAGATGACATGTAAATAAAATACTTTAGAAAGCATCATCAAAAGACTTTATCCTCCCTTGAATTTTGGCCTTCTTTACTTCACCTTCCCTTTGAAATTCACTTGAGATCTCCTTTGGTTGCCTCATTTACTTGTAGATATTCAATATGCTCAATGGATACTAATGCGAGCCCCTTTCTATCTTATTTATACTCTCCAAGTATCTTCCTCTAGAAGTATCCACTTAACCACTTTGTCCACTTAACCACTTTGTCCACTTAGCCACTTTCTCCACTTAACCAAATTTTTCCACTTAGCCACTTTGTCCACTGAATCACTTTATCCACAAATAGTAAAATCTCCAATTCTAGTTGCAACTAATTTATTTTTAATTGTTTTCTTGTTGCAAACACTTAACCCATGACTAACCACTTTGACTGGTCAACTTATTCTAGGATATTTTAGAATAATTTGACTTTTTTGACCTTCTGTAGGCTTCTAGATAACTCATGAGGGTTCTCCAACTTCACATGGCCATAACTCTCTAATCATGAGGAGTTATGTGATGTTCCACATATCACCAGAAATGACATGACATATATTATCCATATGGAAGAGTTTCTCCTGCAAATTCATTGATATTCATTACAATATTCCTTAATCAAACTTGGGTTCCCTAACCACACTATTCAACTAACTCACCATTTGGACTTCACAAATTTTCCTCCCGTGAGGGCTTTCACCATAAGGGGAACACTTTGACAACTTTATCCAAGAGAGTCTTCCCGTGAGGGATTTCACCATAAGGGGACCACTTTGGAGTTTATCCATTTGGTTATTCCTATCAACCATGACAAGGAAATAATGACCAACCTTTACATCATCCTGTCTATACATTAATCCATGACAATACATCACTATGACACCACTTGACATCTTTGACATCAATTAAATCTATGAAAACATACAACATCAATCAATACTTCAATGATATTATGACAAGACATCAACTCTTTGACATCAATGACAATGCAAAAAAAAAAAATATTTCGGGGAAGGAATACCAAGAAAGCATATTATGCAATGCAAAAACTAGTGGAATGCAGTTCCTAAGAAAGACTGTATGCACAAGTTCATTCATAATCTCATGACAATACCGAAAAAATGGTATTTAGAAATAGAAGTGCATAGAGACAGAACAGAGTGGAGTTACATAACTCAAAGGTTCAAAGCAACATTTACATTTCACCATAAGTGACCATCGATATATACGACACTTCAGGAAATAAAACACAAAATATTAAACAATGAAGAACAGATGGAAGTCATATCGATATGCAATGAATAAGAATAGAGAGAAGTAATATCGATATGCAGCGCTCATAATTTTTCTATGAAAATCCATAAATTTATTGCATGTTATAATGTGAACCAATAGGATCAGGGAGACAAAGATCCTTAGAATGTTCAGGTACAGGAAAGAGAGGGAGAACATCCAGTAGAGGGCCCAGACCTAGAATCTACAACATATGCACGGCTAGTCAAGACATGCAAAGTTAATATTGGAACAGAGGAAAATATGAATTTTGTGCAGATAGGATACTACATGCATGACAAAACCATAGAAAAAATATTCTAATTACTATGCGAGTACCAAGACTTATTCCGGAGAAATTTCTCAGAGATGAATGGGATAGCTAGTGAGCTAGGCAAATTGAGAATCCATCTTAAGCCTGATGCTAAACTGGTACGACAGAGACCATACCGACTGAACCCATGATATAAAGAAAAAGTCAAGGAAGAAATGGACCACATGTTAAAAGAAGGAGTTAATGAACCAGTCGAAGAATATAAATGGATAAGTCCCATGGTAGTATAGGATAAGGAAACAGGGGGAATCTGAATCTGGATCGAATTTGTAAAACTAAATGATG
>JASDQU010683041.1:26305-45851 GCA_032191745.1 Picea mariana
TCATTAATAATTATATCTAAATTACATACATTAACAATAAAGAGCTATGCACCATCACAATAAATAACACAAGGAACACCAGATATATGTAGAAGTTTCTTTTGTATTACAGACTACAATCCTTGGGGTTTTATCAACACCAACTGAAATAGAGCACCAACTTCAAGAGAGAACTAACTCTCAATGCAAGACCCGGCCTACGTATCTCAGCACCAGCCAAGATGTGAGGAATACAACCCTCAAGTACAAGACCCAACTTATAGACATAAAGAAATATGTCAAATTGTACCAATAGACTATACCAATACAAGTGCATCAACTATGCACAACTTGTCACAACAACCTGTCACCTCAACCTGTCTCATCAATATCATCATCCAAATAGGATCTGTAAATCTGTAACATACCTAGTGTATGTGATCATAGACCTACAAACCTTCCTTAACTTCAACAACAAGAAACTAGCATTTTCATCAAACTTTACATTAGTCTCACATGACTAATTTTGGATTAGTCAACAACCCTAAATTGAAATAATCATAAATCTTTACTTGTAATGAATAAAGGTCTCAAAATGGTACACAATGTTCTTCAATGTCTTTTCTTCGATTCCTCAATGTTTCATTACTTGGAACCTCCCACAAAATGAGTTATATCAAAAATGTCATACCTTGCTGAATTCTGGCTTATTCTAGAGAGAACACTTGTAGAGAATTCCCCACATTTAATATTTTTTGTATGGAACATACTACAGATTGTCCTCTAAAAAATACATTTGGTCTTCCTGAATTTGGATCTATTATGAAGAATTTATGATGTTTTTACCAAAAACACATGTTTTACACTAGTTTCATGACTAGCCAAAAACCTTATTTTCCATGGAGTGTAACTCCCAAAATAAAATGACCCACAAGATGACATTTTTATCACAGTTACTTGTATATGTTGTCTCAACATCCTCCATATTTCATTTTGTGAATAATTTTAGAAAAAAGGTTATTGCAAAAATGGTGAGATGACCTGTAAATAACATACCTTAGAAAGCATCATCAAAAGACTTTATCCTCCCTTGAATTTTGGCCTTATTTACTTCACCTTCCCTATAAAATTTTCCTTATATCTCCTTTGGTTACCTCAGTCACTTGTAGATATTCAATATGCTCAATAGATACTAATGGTAGACCCTTGCTATCTTATTTATACTCTCCAAGTAGCTTCCTCTAGAAGTATCCACTTAACCACTTTGTCCACTTAGCCACTTTGTACACTTAACCAAGTTTTTCCACTTAGCCACTTTGTCCACTTAACCACTTTATCCACTTAGCCACTTTATCCACTTAACCACTTTAGCCACAAAAAGTAAACCTTCCAATTCTAGTTGCAACTAATTTATTTTTAATTGGTTTCTTGTTGCAACCACTTAACCCATGACTAACCACTTTGACTGGTCAACTTATTCTAGGATCTTCTAGAATAATTTGACTTCTTTGACCTTCTAGAGGCTTCTAGATAACTCATGAGGGTTCCCGAACTTCACATGGACATAACTCTCTAACCATGAGGAGTTATGTGACGTTCCACATATCACCAGAAATGGCATGAAATATACTATCCATATGGAATAGTTTCTCCTACAAATTCACTGATATTCATTACATTATTCCTTAATCAAACTAGGGTTCCATAACCACACTATTGGGCTAGCTCACCATTTAGACTTCACAAAGCATCTTCCCATGAGGGATTTCACCATAAGGGGACCACTTTGAGAACTTTATCTAAGAGCATCTTCCCGTGAGGGATTTCACCATAAGGAGACCACTTTTTAGTTTATCCATTTGGTTGTTCCTATCAACCATGGCAAGACAATAATTACCAACCTTTACATCATCTCGTCTATACATCAATCCATGAGAATACATCACTATGACACCACTTGAAATCTTTGACATCCATTACATCTATGAAAACATAGGACATCAATCAATACATCAATGATACTATGGCAAGACATCAACTCTTTGACATCAATCATTTGAAATCAATGACAACATAATGCAACAATATCCCCGTTTAGCATTGACGACAATACCAACATTGATTTCAACACCAACCATTGATGGAAACATTTATACATGGCATTGCTCTTCATCAATAGTCATCTCAATCACACCAATGTGACTATCTCTCCCCCTTTGACATCAATGGAAAATGATACTTCTCTCCTTGGGGATGTTCCCCCTGCTTGAACTCCCCTTGGGGTTGTTCCTTTGAAATTCCTCTAAATAATTTCTCCCCTTTTTAACAAGGGATATCATTCTAATGTAATGTTGAATAAATATCGCTCATTCTCCCCCTGTGACCATCGTTCCCCTTCGAAACATTCCTTTGTGTTATATCTCCTAGCATCTATCTCTCTATCCTACATTTGATAAATCTGTCCTCCTAGAATCATGGGAAGAAGAATGTCTCCCCCTATCTTCTCTGCAAGATGAACAATATGCTACCACTGCAATCTGCTTCTGCTGCAAATGCTACTTCTCAGTCGAAACATAGATCAACTTCTCAATAATGATTTTCTCTTCCTATGAAAATCATTAGACCTATCCATCCATCAAAATCATGCCATACCATACATCATGAAGAAGAAGATATGTAAACAATGAATATAGAATCATGAACAAAACATCAACCATGTACATCATGTGTCATATTGTGTACCAACCATGCACAAAACCCATGTACATCAACCATGTACATCAATACCACACAATATACCATCTAAGCATCATAAAAAGTGTCTCAACTATATCATCCCATACATCATGTACCAAAGAAAGTGTATCAACCATGCACCAAACCTCAACAAGATGAACTACAATCAAGATGTGTTCCCATACATGTATGCCATATCAACCATAAACCATGTGCTAATCATACTGCTAGCAAGTGCCTCTAACAATGTACCAAATATGTGCCAAAAACGCATCAACTATATATAAATATATGATTCATCAATGATGTACAAAAATAACCACCTGATCAACTCATCAACTACAGGTCCCAATATGTAGTTCAACCACATGCCAAATGCATGCACCAAGACATCAAACAAATATTCCTCTAACAATACATCATAAGATATAACAATGGAGATCACATATGTACCAGCCATGTACCATGACATATCTTCCTCAAAAACCATTCACTACAACAATTACTAAGCAACCAATAGTACCTCTAACCATGTACTAAGAGTCCCTCAATAGATCATTGATATGTCTCTAGCTAACATCACATCAACATGAATTGTCCCATAAGCAAAATTCCATATCATCATTGACATAACCAACATTGTTCCTCAATAGTAAATGTATCAATCCACACTCTAGGGTTGGTACCATGCATCTAAGATAGACTTTCAACACTCAACCATATGTCAACACCATACATACATCAAATACACATGCCAACATATAATCATGAAAACCTACAATAAACCATGTCATACCCTACAAAATAGAGGTATACCATCAAACCATGTTGAAACTCATCTACATAGCCTTCTTTTCCAAGGCTTTTACCACAAGTATGCGGCCTGTTCTATAGATGGATCATGTATATACAAGACCTTTCTATAGATCACCTCACATATGTACGTGACTTCTGCCACAGGAGCCTGCGTATGCTTAAAAAAAATCAAGCTTGAGCTTGCCTCATGGTTGTCATTATGTTCCGGTTGTTCAGTCTTCTTCACCCACTTCTAAAGGTGTCCCAACTTCTCAGAACTTGAGCTTTAAGCTTCCATATTTGAAAAATTGTCTTCCTTCCTAGATTTATGAGTTCTTCTTGTCATGCTATATGAAGCACTCCTCATGGACTGTCTTCTTGTGTTCAATAAATCCTGGCATTTGTGGCCAAACCCACTACAATTGTAGCATCTCATGGTGTGACAATGAGTAGCAATGTGTCCCACTTGATTACATCTCCAACACCTTAGGGTGTTATGAAACCTTTTATACATTTCCTTGTATAATGTATGCAATCCAAAGCTTTGTGACCGGATTCATTAAATGAGTAGGTGCCCATGAAAAACATTTTCATATCTTTGTTTTGATGTCCATATTGAAGGTGTCTCTCTTCTGAATTTGCTTTGAGTTGTAAACATGGCTTCTTGATGTCTTCCTTTCTTTGTTCTTTTGAAAGTTTCCTTGCTTTGTGTAGATGGTTTACTTGCAAAATTACTTCTACCTTTTGAGAATGAAGGACTTACCTCATGCTTCTTAGAAGTGCTAGCTTCAAGATGTATAACTTCCTTATTGTATCCAAGACTTGATTTATCATTTGGATATCTTTGGTTATCTAGTATCTCATCCAAGATTGTTGAGTTGTTCATGAACTTGATGTGAGTGTTTGACTTCTCTACTTTATTTCTAACATCAACAACTTCAACTTCCAACTTATGGCATGACTCTTCCTTTTCTTTTACTTGATTATTCAATAGTTCCTCTATTATTTTGGCTTCTTCAATTTTTTCTTAAGATTGACATTAACTTCAAGACTTTTGCTAAGATCATCATCTACCTTCTTCTTTTCTTCTATTTCATTCTTTAGTCTTTTGATCTCTTCTTCTTTTTCTTCTGATTGAGTATTTTTACTTTCTTCTTTTTTTTTGAGAATTTTCTTTAGTGCCATGGTATATCTTGGGAACTTTTTTAGGACTTCCTTGATGTATCTTTCAAGATACTCAAAAGAAATTGAGTAATGTCTTATTTCACTACTAAAATTATCTAACTCAAAAAAATGTTATCTTTAAGATTCAACAAATCTTCCTCTTCATCTATAAGATAACTGTCATCTGATTCTACACAAACTACTTCTAGATTTTCTTCTTCACTTGTAGAGAAACATTCAACATCATCACACTTAGAATTATTGAAATCAGAGTATTTTTTAGAGTCTTTGCCTTCATTGTTCTTCATGGAATTGTCTTCAGTGTCTTCATTTTTTCTTGATATGTCTTCTCTAGCTTCAGCCATAGATCCTTGGCGGAAGTACATTGTCCCATGCTTTCTTCGACGGAAATTGAGAGTCCATTGAAAATGGTCTTGAGATCCAATGCATCATTCTTATTTTCTTCCTTTTGAGCTGCAACCTTTGACTTATTCTTCAAGGGAAGTGATCCACCAATAGCTTATTTCCAAACGCCTTCTCCTTTTTCTTTCATATACCCTTTCATTTCTATTCTCCATGATGAATAATTTTTCTCATCAAATATTGTAACTTCATCATCCATTTTTGTGTCCATGGATCTCGTACAAACTTTTTAAGGCTTATAGTGAAGGCCCTCTCTGATACCAATTGTTGGACATATCGATCACACTAAGAGGGGGGGTGAATCGGTGTGAGGGCTATTTTTACACTTCTCGCAAAATTTTAGTTAGCAATAACCATTCACAACATCATTACTTATTATATCTCAATTACATACATTAACAATAAAGAGCTATGCACCATCACAATAAATAACACAAGGAACACCAGATATATGTATAAGTTTCTTTTGTAATATGGACTAATATCCTTGGGGTTTTATCAGCACCAACTGAAATAGAGCACCAAATCCAAGAGAGCACTAACTCTCAATCCAAGAACTAGCATGCATATCTCAACACCAACAGAGATGTGAGGAATACAACCCTCAAGTACAAGACCCATCTTGTAGACAGAAAGAAATATGTCAAATTGTACCAACAATCTATACCAATACAGGTGCATCAATTATGCACAACTTGTCACCTCAACCTATATCATCAATATCATCATCCAAATCTGATATGTAACTCTGTAACATACCTTTTGCATGTGATCATAGACCTGCAAACCTTCCTTAACTTCAACAACAAGAAACTAGCATTTTCATCAAACTTTACTTTAGTCTCACATGATTAATTTTGGATTAGTCAACAACCCTAACTTGAAATAATCATAAATATATACCTGTAATAAATAAATCTCTCAAAATGGTACAAAATGTTATTTAGTGTCTTTTCTACAATTCCTTCAAGTTTCACTGCTTGGAACCTCCCACAAAATGAGCTATACCAAAAATGACATACCTTGCTAAATTTTGTCTTATTCTAGAGAGCGAACTTGTGGAACATTCCCCGCGTGGAATATTTGTTGTATGGATATGAAAATGGTACAAAACATACTATAGACTTTTCTCTAACCAATACATTTGGTATTACTAAAGTTGGATCTGTTATGAAGAAGTTATGACATTTTTACCCGAAACACCTGTTTTAGACTAGTTTCAGGACTAGCCACAAACCCTATTTTCCATGGAGTATAGAGCTGAAATTTTTATCACATTTACTTGGATATGTTGTCTCAACATACTCCATATTTCATTGTCTGAATCATTCTATAAAAAACGTTATTACGAACATGGTGAGATGACCTGTAAATAACATACCTTAGAAAGCATCATCAAAAGACTTTATCCTCCCTTGAATTTCGGCCCTCTTTACTTCATCTTCCCTATGAAATTATCCTGAGATCTCCTTTGGTTACCTCAGACACTTGTAGATATTCAATATACTCAATGGATACTAATGGGAGACCCTATCTATCTTATTTATACTCTCCAAGTATCTTCCTCTAAAAATATCCACTTTGTCCACTTAACCACTTAGCCACTTTGTCCACTTAACCAACTTTGTACACTTAGCCACTTTCTCCACTTAACCAAATTTTTCCACTTAGCCACTTTGTCCACTTTTTCCACTTAGCCACTTTGTCCACTTAACCACTTTATACAAAAATAGTAAACTCCCCAATTCTAGTTGCAACTAATTTATTTTTAATTGTTTTCTTGTTGCAACCACTTAACCCATGACTAACCACTTTGACTGATCAACTTCTTCTAGGATCTTTTATAATAATTTGAATTCTTTGACCTTCTAGAGGCTTCTAGATAACTCATGAGGATTCTCCAACTTCACATGGCCATAACTCTCTAATCGTTAGGAGTTATGTGACGTTCCACATATCACCAAAAAAGACATGAGATATATTATCCATATGGAATAGTTTCTCCTACAAATTCATTGATATTCATTACAATATTCCTTAATAAAAATTTGGTTCCCTAATCACACTGTTGGGCTACCTCACCATTTTTACTTCACAAAGTGTCTTCCCGTGAGGGCTTTCACCATAAGGGTACCACTTTGAGAACTTTATCCAAGAGCGTCTTCTTGTGAGGGCTTTCACCATAAGGGGACCACTTTGGAGTTTATCTATTTGGTTATTCCTATCAACCATGAAAAGGAAATAATGACCAACCTTTACATCATCCTATCTATACCTCAATCCATGACAATACATCACTATGAAACCACTTGACATCTTTGACATCAATTACATCTATGACAACATAGGACATCAATCAATACATCAATGATAGTATGACAAGACATCAACTCTTTGACATCAATGACAACATAATGCAACAACAGAAATATATTGGGGAAGGAAAACCAACAAAGAATATTATGCAATGCAAAAACAAGTGGAATTAAGTTCCTAAGAAAGAATGTGCGCATAGGTTCATTCATACTCTTGTGACAATACCAAAAAACTGGTATTTAGAAATGGAAGTGCGTAGAGACACAACGAATTGGAGTTACATAACTCAAAGGTTCAAAGAAACATTTATATTTCACCATAAGTGACCATCGATATATACAACACTTCAGGAAATCAAACACAAAATATTAAATGACGAAGAACATATGGAATTTAGATCGATATGAAATGAAGAAGAATACATAGAAGTAATATCGATATGCAACGCACATAATTTTTCTATTACTGTCCATAAATTAATTGTATGCTATAATGTGACCCAATAGGATCAGGATGACAAAGATCCTCAGAATGTTCAAGTACATGAAACAGAGGGAGAATATCCAGTAGAGGGCCCAGATCTAGAATCTACAACATATGCGCAGCCAGTCAAGACATGCAAAGTTAATATTGGAACAAAGGAAAATATGACGTTTGTGCAGATAGGATACTACAGGGATGACGAAACGTAGAAAAAATACTCGAATTACTACGTGAGTACCAAGACTTATTCCTGAGCAATTTCTTAGAAATGAAGGGGATAGCTAGTGACCTAGATGAATTGAGAATCCATCTTAAACCTGATGCTAAACTAGTACGATAGAGACCATAATGACTGAACCCATGATATAAATAAAAAGTCAAGGAAGAAATGGACCACATGTTAAAAGAAGGATTTATTGAACCGGTCGAAGAATCTCAATGGATAAGTCCCAACTCGATTTACAGATGAGGTATTGGAGAATGTAGGTAGACAAGAAGCATACTCGTTCACAGATTGTTTCTCAAGCTACCACCTAATCAGAATTGCGCAGGAATATCGACATAAGACAACATTCAAAATAGAATTGGGAATTTTCTAATACGCTGTCAAGCCATTTCGATTAAAGAATGCACCAGTCATATTCTCTAGGCTATTTATCGTAGTGTTTAAGGAGTTCATTCATAAATTCCTTGAATTTTATTTGGGTGAATGGAATGTATTCAACCTACTACGAGACCACATAGAATTGTTGATATTAATGTTGGGCAAGTGAATACAACACTAGATATCATTGAATATAAAGAAATGTATTTTTAGTGCACCTTTCGGAATACTACTAGGACATGTAGTATGTAAACAAGGATTAATAGTGGACTCGAAAAAGATTGCAGTAATTTTAGAACTACAACCACCCACATTAGTAAAACAACTACGCATGACATTGGGACACATAGGTTATTACAAGAAATTCATTAAAGGATACACACAGATCACAACACCAATGGAAAAACTATTGAAAAAGGAAGTGAATTTTTAGTGGAACGACGACTACCAGAAAGGACTGAACACTCTGAAACACAAAATAGTAATTGCACCAATCTTGATCTTCCTAGATTGGAATAAGGAGTTTCATGTACATGTAGATGCCTCGTCTATAACACTATGAGAAATATTATCGCAACGAAGCGAAGGGGACATTGATCACCCCATTGCATTCTCTAGAAGGAAACTTTCAACAACGAAGAAAAACTACGCCACCACAGAATGGGAGGGATTGGCCATTGTTTATGCGTTGCAGAAGTTCAAGCACTACTTACTAGGTTCACACTTTAATATGTACACAAATCATTTCATGGTGAGATATATGGTCAACAAGACAGTGTTGGGGGGGAGTATTTGCATGTGGCTACTATTGTTCCAAGAATATGACTTTGAAGTAGTAGTGAAACCTGGAAACTCAATGTAGGGCCCAACCATATGTCACACATAATTTTAGGAGAAGACGGAAGAAACTTGGATGAAAACTTACAAGATGCAAAACTATTATTTGTAAAAATGTTCGATGATTAATTTACATATATTGTACAGTTCCTTAGTACAGGAATGGACCCTTCGGACACGACGGTTGCAAAAAAGAAGCTGTGGAGTACCAACTCATTGCAGGAAGCTTATATAAACTGGGAATAGATGGAATACTATGACATTATGTAGACAAACATGAAAGACCAACTATATTTGCAGAAGCACATGACGGGATAGTAGGAGGCCATTATGCAGGGAAATACACTGTGCGGGAGGTATTACGTGCAAGGTTGTGGTGTACTACACTTCACAAGGATGCAAAGGAATACTGTCAGAGATGCTTTGTTCTCTTGATTCTCCCTGGAATTATTAAGGAACAATGAGCCATGTTTGGAAATCTTGACGGATGTTATTCCCTATTTTCCAGTTGTGCCCTAACCTTTGCGTCTTCTTTCCTATCTCGGCTTCATGTAGTGTGACACATGTTGGATTTAATGACACTTTGTTTCCAAATACATGAGTAGAGTTTCGTTTTGTACTTCCACTCAGTCATGCACATCAGCAACTTGTTGCTTTTACTCCCTGGCTTTATGGTAGCTTTTATGACTGGTACTTATGGCATATGTATGTGTTGTGATAATTGTTGTTTTATGGTTTGGCCTTATCCATTTGTAATTGTCGTTTACGTATTTTCCATACTTAACAACTATGACAATGTGTCAAAGGGTGTCATTACTGTCGCATACTTGACCATTTTTGTGTCGCATTTCCCTATTTGGTGCGGTATCTCCTACTTGCGTAGTTTCCCTTGTCAGTATGTATGCTCTCGGTATCTCTTCTCTCTCTTTTTTTTTAACTTCTTGCACGGTTCTTCCTATTGCGCCACTTTCTGGCCCTCTTGGTAAAATTTTAGCCAACTTCCATTTACGTTTCCTTGCAGTGATACTCCAAGAAGATCAAGGGCATGTAGAGTGTTTTAAGGTGATTTGATACTTGCTGCAAAAATCTATCATCTTTTATTATTTGAATGTTGTTGCATTATCAGTGATAATTTTCCTGGGGCATCCAAATCTAGAAAGAATGATAGTTTCCAAAAAATTTATGATCACAACATCAGTGGCTTTCCTGGTGGGTACAACTTCAATCCACTTGGTGAAATAATCAGTGGAGAATCCACTTGTGATGGCATGATGAAGGTGGGTGAATCTCTCCAATAAAATCCAAATCCCACTGTTGAAATGGAGCTTCAACTAAAATTGGCTTCAAGGGTAAAGGAAGAAGTTTCCTTTTTATTTCAAAGATCTGGCATTTGTGACAGGAGGTCACTTTCTTGGGGACATCTGCAAACAAAGTTGGCCAGTAGAAACCAGCTCTAAGAATTTTGTTGGCAGTGGTCTTCCAATTCAAATATCCACCACAATATCCTTCATGGAATTCATGCAAAGCTTTATCAGCTTCATCTTTCAACAAACAATTTAGTAGAATACCTCCAACATCTTTCCAATATAGTTTTCCATTCAAAATGAAATATTTAATAGCTTTAAGTTTCAAAAATCTAGCTTTATTTTTTGTCAAACCAGGAGGAGCTTGTAGATGATGTAAAACAAAAATAAGGTCTGCATACGAGGGATAGTTTGAGAAAATCTCTTAAACTTGTGGAGTCGCCTTCTCTTCTTGTTCATCAACTGCGGCTAGAAAATTAATATCCAAAGCATGAAAGTTTGACTCAACCATCAGTTTGGCTAATCCTTGACCCTTGATAAGCTTCGTTGTTTTGATCTCAATATCATGCTCAAGGATCACAACAATCCATTTACCTCTTCTTCCATATGGGTTGTCTTAAGTTAGAATATCTTTCACCACAACATTAGGGACATAAGCAATGATATGTGAGTGGAGAATATATACTCTGAAATCTTTAATTACTTTCACCAAAGAAAAAGATTTTTTCTCTATGATGTTGTAATTCAATGCAGCATCTCTCAAGGATTTACTGAAGAATGTTATAGGTTGTTCATGGCCTTCATTGTTCTTCTGCAAAAGGACTATTGCAATGGTATGCTCAGAGGAAAAATAAAATAGGAGGAAATCTTTGGTATAATCAGGACTGATAAGTACAGGGTCTTGTGTCAAGGTCTGCTTCACCTGATCAAAGAAATGCTTTGCTTCTATGGTCCATTTTATTTTTGTATCTTTTTTCAACATATTGGTTATGTTTCTCAAAATTTCTGCCAAGTTAGGGATAAAACTTCTCAGAAAGTTTATTTTTCGTATGAAAGATTGCAACTCTTTTATGTTTCTTGGATGGTCTATCTTCTTAATGGCTTCAATTTTGCTAGGATCTATTTTGATTCCCTATTTATATATGATGTGTCCTAATAGTTTACCTTCCTCTAAACCAAACAAGGTTTTCTTGGTATTTAGTGATATTCTGAATTTCCTGCATTTTTCAAAAAAAATTCTAAGGTGGAGTAAGTGTTCTTCATCTGTTTTTGAAAAAACAGTTCTATTATCCAGGTATATGACAATAAATATTCCAAGTTCATCCACAAAATAAATGTCCATTGCTCTTTGAAAAGTGGCCCCATCATTCATTAAACCAAAAGGCATTTTCACATACATGAAATTGCCCCAAGGTGTAGTGAACGTTGTTTTCTCTTGGTCATCAAGGTGGACTAACACTTGGTTATAGCCATAAAAACCATCTAACAATGAAATTATACCATATCCAACTACCTTTTGTAAAATATGATCCATTTTGGGCAAGGGATAGTTGTCTTTAAGTGAGACTTTATTGAGGTTTCTGAAATCAATACATAGTCTAATTTATCCACTTTTCTATCTAGTAGGAACTAAATTGGACACCCATTTTGAGAACCTTAATCAGACAATGATTTTAGCATCATACATTTTCTTTATTTCCTTTTCAATTAGAGGCATCAACTTGGGGTTAATTCTCCTAAGTTTTTGTTTGAAAGGATTATGATCTTCTTTTATGGGAATTTAATGTTGTATAATGTTAGTATCATAGGATTTTAAGTCTTCATAGCTCAATGCAAAACGATCTACAAATTCTTTGAACAATTCTATATATTTATGTTTTTGAGCAGGAGGTAAAGATTTGGATAATTTAATCATTTTTTGTTCCTTATCAATTCCTATATTATAGTCCTCAACATCTTTTCCAGTAGGTTCAATTTTTTTTTTTTTGGCTACATCATTGAAATCAAACATTTCTTCCAATGGGACTAACCCTCTAGGAAGAATGTTATCTTTTAATTGCAAAAAAAATGAATTTTCTTCTTTCTCATTTATTTCTTCTAAATCTATTTTATTTACACTTTCATTATCACTATCTACATCAATGTTTGCACATTCAAATTCATTTTTGGATTAAAGGAAATCATCAATCTATTCATCATTACCAAAAACTTGCCAATACCTGATATTATCTGGGACAACAGGTCTGCATTTCACCTCAACTGTGTACTAGAAATTAGGATGAAATGGAATTTTACAAGTGGTTGTTGAGGTACACAGTCCATCCGCAAGTATGTTTTGGCCTATGGGAATCACCTGCAAATCATATTCAGTAAAACATTGCAATAAATCCAAAACAACATTTCTATAGGCCCTTAGTCTCATGTGTTTGGCAAAGTACTCACCTTTGATTTGTTTTATGATAAGTTCAGAATCACCCCTTACTACAATTCTCTTGGCACCAAGATTTTTTAAAAATTTTAGGCCTAGCATTAATGCCTCATACTCAGCTATATTGTTGGTACATTGAAAATTTAATTTGTAGGAATGAATTTTTGAATACCTTGCTTTTGAATTGAACACCCACACTCCAGCTCCAAATCCTTCTTTACTAATAGCACCATCGAAATCTAAACTCCAGAGAGGTTCTATTGGTTCATCAGTTTGTATTGTCATTGTTTTATCTTCTTCAGGGGTTGCTTTTCTTTCCCCCAAGTTTTACACATCATCTTCCAATTGTGCAATTTGACTTTCCATGTCACCATCATTATATAAAATAAAAGAGTCTAGATCAGAATGAACAGAGTATAAAGGGTAGTTATGTGGTTTCTCTTGACTACTAACCATGTATTTCATCAGTGTCTCCGTATACAATATTATATAATGACCAAATAAAGGGATGGTGGCATAGGACATGTCCAATTATAGGGTACCCTGTAATTTGGATCCCCATGATCGAGATAACAACATGCCATACTTTGGAGGAATATCTGCAACAAAAATGTCCATTACCATGCGTTTGGCTAGGATTTGTGCCAAGGTAATACACAAGTCTTTGATCATACCTATGCATTTAACTTTGCTTGAATCAAAGGAGTATAAATCCTTGTAAGGCCTGGTGATGGAAATCCCTAATCTCTCCATCACATCGGTAAGCATAAGGTTGTGAGAAGAAATAAAATCTAGCATGGCATTGTGTAATGTCTTATCATGAATATTTAAACGGATGTAAAAAGGAGGAACATAACCACCTTTAGATTTTCCCTCAACTTTAGTCCCAAACAACATCTCTAGTTGATCATCCGCAATGTTCACTGTGTCTGTACCTACTCATGGTTCTATGTTCAAGTCTTTGATCACTTTTAATCTATAAGCATTCTTGTTCATCAATTCTGATAGACGAATAGGTATTTTAAGTTTGGCCAATTCACTTTCCAGACTGAATGTGTAGGAGTTTTGTTTTGATTGTGAAAATCTAATTTCTTGGCCACATTCTTCTGTGTAGTAGGATTGGGATGACTAGTGGAGGCAACCTCAATTTGAGTTTTCTTTGGTATAGAGTTAGGTGTTACTTTTGTAGGGGCCTCATATTTTTTCTTTTCAGGAACTTTCTTGGCAAGAGTATCTGAGGTTTTCTTAATTTCAGAAGATTTCTTGGTTGGATTCTCATTAGAATTTTTACTTCTCAAGTTGTATTGTCTATGAACTTCCATTATTTCATTTTCAAAATCTTTTTGTTCTGATTCTTCATCATCTACTTCAGTGTGTGAAAGGAGGAAAAGATCATGTTCTCCTTGAGTAAGAAAGATGGAATCATTGTCATTTATTCCCATAAGATTTATGTGAATGTCATCTAGTCCCTCGATATTGTATTCCCCCTCATTAGCATAGTTTTCCTGAAAAGGTGGCCTAATATGTTGATCAGGGCCTCTCTATTCTCTTTGTTCTCTAGGTTCTCTTTGTCTGATATGGGGAGGATTTCTCCTGAAATTGGGATTTCGGATTTGAGGGGCAGGTTGATTCTCTCTAGGTGGGTTCCTGTCTGTGATTTCTAATATTTCCATCATTCTTTCCATAGTTATAACTAAGGAATCTAGTTTGGCATCTGAAGTGGAAGTGGATGGTTCTTCCTTGATTGTGACTCTCATTTCTATTGTTTGTCTAGCTCTCCTAGCCAGTAGGTTTGCTTCAACACTCACAACACATTTCTACATATCTTCTAGAGTTGCAGGGTTTCTTTCTCTCAATTGGTAGGACATATCAGCATCAAATCCATCAGGGAACTTAACCAAATCTAGTCCTTGAGTAGGTTTAATGTTGTTAGGATTTTTATTATATATATTGTTGAAGCGAGTGCAATAGTCCTGAACTCTTTCCCCTTGGTTTCTCCTGATACTTTCATATTCAAATAAAATTTGGAGTGGGTTTTTCTTTATTTCCCATCTACTGAGAAAAGATTAGTGAAAGGTAGTAATATCAACAATGCTAGCAACTGGTAATGCTTTGAACCATTTCTTAACATCACCAGTTAAACTTTGTGCAAAGAGTCTTAATTGGACATCTGCCTCATCTACTTCCTGTAAATTGAAGAAGTCATTCATTTTGTCCACATGATGTTGTGCATTCAGACTTCCAGTGCCATCAAACTTAGGAATCCTATTTTGATAATCCTGGGGCATGTTGTGTAAGGGAGAAGCCAAAACAAGGGGAGCATATCTTGTTGTCGATATTGGTGAAGGAGGTTGGTGAGAAGGAACTCATGTAGCATGTTGAATTGTAACCTGTATGACTATTGGAGAAGTGATAGAAGATGTGGAAGAAGTAGAGCTGGGAGATATAGAATGAGTTACTTGAGGGTTAATAGAAGTTGCAGAGATAGAAAGGGCAGAAAGTTCAACAGACTGTTGAATGTAGGATTTCTGTAGAGCTTGATCAAAGTATGATGCTAGACCTTGTAATTTCTCAAAGTCTTGAAGGATTTGATGGTCAATATCTACTTCAGGAGAGTGTCTTTCAGGGGTTCCAGGTTGGAGGATGGTTTGATCTAGAACTGTTTCATCCACAACGCTATCAAATTTGGTTATGAAAAGTCTATGCTCAAAAGGTATATCAAACTAGATGTCTTGGATTGTGACAAGATTCTCTGGAAGAGAAGTGGCCCTAGCAAGAGGACTACTACTCCCTTGACTTTCTGTTGTGCTTCTTTTTCTGATTAATTTTTCTGGGTTATCTACTACTGTTACAAGTTCTGGATCAGGGTGAGATCTGGTATGAATTCTTTTTGGAACCAGAAATTAAACTTTTAGAAAGATAATTAATTATTTACAAATTTTAACAACCTATGAACATTTATCTCTTGACATTTTAGATCTTAGATTATTCAGAAATAAAGTTTTCTTATATAGGGAAGACAATTCATAAAGTTGGAAAATTTGTTTAGTCCCCACTATGGTCTCCACTATGTTAGCATTCTGTAATTCCTAGAGGTTGTCAAGGGTAGAAGCAATTGACAGAGGTAACTATCAAAACCACTTTTGAAATTGGGATCTAGCCCTGCCAGTTTCAGAGAGGGATCTCTCTATATGTTTTAGATTTGTTTATGTTTTAAATGTTAGGCTAGTTATGATAGTCCGAATTTGTTTGTTTGTTTGTAAAAGTTGGTCAAAAGAATGCATTAAATTTCCATTGGGCTATGGGGTTTGTATTAAACATAAGAATAAGATTCATCTTTTTATGAGGTTTTCTTCACAATGAAAGGTAGTAAAATTGTTGGATCTATTGGGATTAAATGAGGTGAATAGGACAGAAAAAGTGTGAGATACCACCAAGCAAAGGAGAAGCAAATAATTCCCTTACTCAATATCAGATAAAAAATATATAGATCATTAAAAGACCAGATACAGAGTATACAAGATCAATTATGTTCTATTGACTTCCTTTTAATGATTAGAATATGAAATACATAAATGATCACTAAGAATAATAAAACATTTAACAGAGAAAGAGAAACATCACCAAAAAATTGACATAAGAATCCTATAAATTGGCTTGTTTTGTCACTGGTCAATCCTTTGAAAAGATTAAACAATAGCTCCTAGGTGAAAAAATCAACCCTCAATACTTCGAAGGAAGAATAATTTATACAATTATTTACAACTGATCCTGTCATAAATGACTAGGATATTATGGAGAAAATACCTAACTAATTAGATATCAAATTACAAAATATAGGAATGTTGTTGATCTATTCGAATCCTTGGTGTTGACTTTGTGGAAGTAGTTCATGACTCATTATCTTTGACTTGATTGTCTACTCCATGCTGACTCGAAACTCCAAATCACTTTTACTCAAGTAAAGAACACAAATCTTCCCATCTCTTTTTACTAAGGATGGCAACCTTGAGTAACTTTCTGTATATCTCGTCCATATCAGTATACTTGGAAAAAGTGGGATTTGTGATGAAAATATGTTTTACCTCATGCTTGATGCTCAGGTCGAACTGTAATGTTTCTAGGAAATCCTTTCCAATAATGCTTGCATGTATACCTTCAAATTTGGAACCATCCTTTTACACTCTACTAATATTTTTCCTGTAATTTGACAGAGTGATGAGCTTGTCATTTATTACTAGCAGTCTAGGGAGCCCCTTCTTGTGTAGTACTTCAATTTTGCTAAAAAATACTTGCACTCCAATGTCCATCACCTGAGCCTTCTCCTCTAACTGCAGCATCAATCCTTTCTTGGTCAAGACCTTCTTGACCTCAAGTATGGTCTTTGTCATGTCTTCAATCTCCAATGCTTCTAACTCTTGCTTGTTTTTGGAGTTTAAGAACCTGATGAACTCAGTGGCTTCTGTAGGTCTTTCTCCTAGCTCTTCTCTTATTTTCCCAATTGCTTCTATGGCCTTCTGTACCGGTTCATGTTGTTCAAAGATGATTTGTATGAATGGCCATATTTATTCCATAGACTTGTTGATATCAATCTAGATTTTTTCCTTGGCCTCAGATAATGTCTTGGCCATGACAGTCTACTTATGTAACTGTTGTAGTTGTTGACTGAGTCTCTGATATTTATGAACTTCTGCATGATAGTTGGACTGGAACAGAGACTTCAGGTCTTGGAGTCTTTTATCTCTTCTTGCAACTTCTTGATCTCCTCCCCTTGAAGGGACATGTCTTCCATAGACTTCACAAGCTTCTCAAGAGAATTTGGAACTTGCACTGGGATAGCTGATGGAATCTCTTTTGTTGTAGTTGCTTCTGTTATCCTAACTCCTGTCAGAGGGGCTGCCTCCAGTGGAATAACAACCATCTGCACACTTTTTTCTTTCTCTTTGATCATTTTGTATTTGTCAAAGATATTTGACCTCGTTGGCTCATGAGAGGACTCAGTTGACAGAGTAGTGTATGTTTTTTTTTGGATCAATATGTGGACACTATGAACTGACTGCTTGAGAATGTTGGGGAATGTGGTCCCTCCATGACTATGGTGGACTGTATTTCTCCTTCTTTAAGCAGGTCTAGTGTGTGACATGGGGAGGTTTTTCTTATCTTTCTAGCAATGTATTTTATTGCCAATCTGTCTGATTCATATACTTTTCTACTTCAGGCTTGTGTACATGAGCAAAAGGAGTGCTCTTTTGTTTTACCCTGAGTTTTGATATGACACCAAATGGTTCATAATTCCATGTGAATCTCTGAGTGAAGTTCATCTATTTAAAGACGTTTTCATTCTCTTCTCCTGCAGCTTTGTTGTTGCATATGAAAGAACCAATTTGGGTCTTGATTATGAGTTGTTGTTTCTTCTTAACTGATACAAAATGGATGTAATGAGAGTTTACCATCTGCCTAATATATTCCAATGCGAAGATCCTAACAGGGAGATATTTTGGAAGTCTGTATGGTGGAAATTCACATCCATATACTCTGATTTCAGTATGGTTTTGGTACAGATACCAATCCCTTGTTTTGGTCAAGTCAGGGAGGTGAAGAATTCTCTTGACTTCTTCATTAATTCTTGGCTCTATTCTGTTGCTGAGCATGCAAACCACTAAGTGATCAAACTGATCAATAAAATCTTTAAAGCTGAACTCAATGGAACTTTTCCTCGCTGGTGAGGTCCATGAAGTCACCGATTGAGGGTTTCCTTCCTGATCCAATTTATGGAGAGCACATGATAATCTATCTGACTAAAAGAATAGGAATAGGCACACCAACACTGAGGAATACCTGAACATTCCTTCTGTTGAGAATTTAAAAAACTGCTCATGTATGTTGTCCACCAAAAACTGACTGAAATCAAACTGGACTATGGATTTTTCTTCTGTAGATAAAACGGACATAAAACCTAAGATAGGTTCATCTACCCATTCATCTGAAAAATATCCTAACAGGTAGCAGAGGGTAGAAATAATTTGGGTTTCCTTGACATAGAGGATGGAAGATGAATAGGGAGGGTTTTTCTTAGGCAACTGGGCATCTTCTGGTAGAAAGATTTCAAACATTTGGGCTCTTTGGGGGAAAGAGAGCTTCTGATAAAGATCATTCAGGGCTTCGATAGAGAAAGGGATTACAGGGTCAATTCTTGGGACCTATAAAATCCGGTTGATCGATTCAAGGGTAATGGTGAACAAGGTTTCACCAAAAGAGGAAACGATGGCCCTTTGGCCAGGAAAATAATGGGCTTGACACTTAAGGGAAAATTCCAGGAAATGGAAGGTCTGGGGAAACATGTACAAGGGAAAATTGGACTCCCAGAGTCCAATTTCATCACTTTGATCCAAGAAAATATTCTTTACCCAGAAGTGTAATTCGAAGAAGTCAAATTCACACTTCGGCTCTGTAATTTTGTAGTCTTTGTATGCTAGG
>JASDQU010683042.1:7255-23770 GCA_032191745.1 Picea mariana
GGGTTACCTAGGAAATCTTTGTTGTTTCAGCTGCTTCCTGGGGAGCTTCTATTGTCTCGACCACTATTATTTATTCTCTATCCTGGAGGGTTCCTTGAGATGATTATTCTAAGGTTTCCACTTGTTCATCTAGGCTCATGGATTTGAATTTGGTTGTCTCAGCATCAACCATCCTTTCCACAACTTCGTTGCAATCCTACGCATTTTCTGTGAAAACATCGTCTTCAAACCTGTCATGGGCATATGGCCAGTAGGATGATACTTGCGATGCGTGTTTCGGGACTAGAACCTTTGGGTCATGCTTATGAAAAAGGCCAGTCTAGAATTGGAACTCTAACTGTCTTAACCCTTCCTGCTTGGCTTCAGTGGTGTCTTTTACCATCTAGAAACCTATATGGAATCCATAAGGGATGAATACTTGCTTCTTATGTTTTACCAGAGTAGCATTGTAACCTTGCAGGATGGTTTGGTAGCAGATTTACTCCAGAACTAATCGATCAGGGACATAGATCGGTAGTAGGTGTGGTGCTCTGGTGGCTCCGAAAACCCTAATGTAGGTATCGTTCTCATCCAGATACCAGTGACCAACCCTTGATATCATCTTTTTGGCCACGATCGACAGTCATGGACACTCTTTCTTAAAAAGCATAAAATGAATGCACATGATAAATTGATCACAGATGAGAGAGTAGGATTTCTTGTACCTGTTCTCCCATAAGATGCCGAAATACACATGGACTGGGAGTTTTGAAGTGTGCCAGCTCAAATTTATTCCGGCAAAGGAATTTTTTGCACATATGAAATCCAATAAATAAGAAGCCATGTGGAAGGATGGAGTCTCTGCTTCTTTTGGCGTCTGAGCTCATTGAATGAAATGCTCAAATTCTTGGAAATGATGGAGCCCTAGTTAAAACATCTCCTAGAAATGGCTATCGTGTAAGCTAGAGGCATCCATGCCTCTGAAAACTTGGAACAATATTTCTCCCCATACGACCGACAGATGAGGGCCACTAGATAGATGTATGACTCTCTTAAGTTGGTTGTTGGGTAGCAGCCAGAGGTCCGATTGTTGAACTTTTTATCCTCTCTCCACCATGAAGCCATCACCCAGCTGGTTTCATGTTTCTCATAGAATCCTACAACAAAACTGGTGTTCAGCCGCTCCTCCGGGTTTCTAAGCTTGTAGTAATTATGTACCTCCACCGGGAGAAAAACCTCGACACATTCGCCATTGTCATCATTAATCAAACATATTTGTGTGTCAGTGTGGTCGATGAGCCACTTCAAGATTTCGATGCAGGGAAATACTGGAGTTTTTCTCACTACCATGTGCAGGTACAACCTTCGAATATTTGGGAAAACTTCATCGTCGAGTTTCCTCATATCGGGGTCGTTGTGTAGGGTATATTCACTGAATTCTTCCCTCTTGGTCTTCTCAAAACATTCTCCCCAATGTGGGAGTACTTCCTTAGTCCCTATTCTAGATTCTGTGTCCCCAAAGGCTGGAGGATGAATGGAAACCTCCTTGGTGGATGTCTTGATGACGGGAGTCAGTTTTGGAGTAAATTCCAATTGTCTTGCGACCGTTGGGGAAGAGCCTTCTCCTACATCTGGTTCCTTTAGCTTTGGCACTCTTAGAGATTTCCTGGTGGTTGGTTTTCTTGGAGGCATTTTTCCTACCTTCGAAATTAACATTTTAGGGCATGCAGACAACGTAACACCAAATAAAAAAAATGAATGAAGTGAAGCATAAAAAATCCACAGACTGGTACATACCTATAACGCTTGCTAAACATGTTGTTTAATACTCACTGAACCTTGGAAACTTCTTCTATATTGCTCGTCTCGCTCTTCTGGATGCTCTGAACTTCCTTTTGCATGATGACCCTATTCATGCACTGCTCGAAAAAATTTAAATGGGGAAATAAATTATCGTGTCATATCAACCTATTAACTTGGGTCATGAGTGGAAATTGAACGAGATCTGTCGCTGAATCCCTACAATTCAAATCATCCTGAGTTGGCGGTGGAGGCGCAAAGGGTAGTGTTATCTATCGACAATTTCAAACAATTGGTTTGATCCACGCACAAATTAATAACTAATGCGATATTTGGAATTAATTAGTTCTTTAAATGCTTTATATCCATCGTATCTTAGCACTAAAACATCCCATTGTGTCACTTTCTTAGTGGAGATATCGGGAATAGGTGGTATGTGGTGAATGTTATCATTGGTATCCTCTTGAGAAGAACTCCTGATGCCGATTGATTTCATCATACGATGGTGACGTGGAAAAACTGATTCGGGGTGCGAATTGTGTCTCAGGAACCAATAATGACTCAGGGGACAACAAAATTGTATGTTTAACCACCCTGGAAATAACAGGTGGTTTGATCGTGTATGTCAGTCAGAGTCGGGGGTTTAAAAAATAAGCGTGTGTTAGAATAAACCTTGGATTGTTGATGCCAAAAGGTATGAGGGCTTCGTGCTCGGGGATCGACTTATCACGTTCTCTACAGGCTGGCTTTCTCAAACTCGCCGATGCTGAAAGGTATCAGGTATCAGCCATTGGCAAAGCCTTTAGTTCTTTGTTAACGCTTACTCCTTTAGCTCTTTCCCGATGCTGAAATATCGGTCATCCGTGATATCCTTGTGTGATGCCTGTCGCAAACGAAAACTTACTTTTGCCAACGTCGATGTGGATCGACGCTCGATGACTACAGTTTTCTGGAGTGATTTTCTTTCATCTTTAATTCTTCTCGATGTCAAATCTTTGTTCGCATCGGGGAAAAGTTCTGGCTGTCGATTCTTTGATTAAATTTTATTCTTTTAAGTTATGGGTTTTTGCATGTTCAAGAAAACTTTGAGATACTTAAATGAGAAACAAAAAGATAAGAAAAGGCAACATTTTTCACAACGAAGACGAATCAGACAGTGCAAAAGATCAAGTGGTACCCAAAAAGTAGAATTTGGCATAGGATTTTTTAGGGTGTGTTGAGTGCTAAACAGAACCCTAGGGGGGATTTTTCCTCTCCTAAATGATTTTGTTAAGGGAGATGAAATTTAATTTCAACCACCTTTCTTATTCCCGAGATCACACTAGGGTGTGGGGGAAGAGCATACTTGATGGTTAAAAATAACTTATAGTCCCAATATAAGTGATTGTGTATGAAAAAAAATAACTTCAACTTAAAATTTTTAAAAGCCAAATGAGCCATCCATGTGGAAAGAAAGAAAAATAGAAGAATAATGATTCCTTTTTACCCCTATGTGATTATGTTAGATGACCTTTCTTATGAGAAAGGATTCTAAGTGGACTGTAGTTTCCTTACAAAGTGTAGGAAAATAAAAATCTGAAGTCTAGGGGCCCTCAAACCATTCATAAAACCTTTACAATTTGAAAAAATTGGAGTTACGTGCGGGATACAGTTTTGATAGGTGCACATAGGGCGCACATACAAAATGTAATGAATCCTATTTTGTGAACAATGCGTAGAGTGCACATATGTGGGCCTTGAAATCTGTGCACTTCCTATCACGCATTAGGGAAGAAATTTCCAAGTGAAATACTCCTTCCTCAGCTTTGGATTTTGACTTTGGAAGGTTGGGCTGGGCCAATTTCGGTACTTGCATGTCAAAAAAATTAAAATAAGTGATCTCAAGACTTAAATAGGGAGGAATTTTGATAGTGATCCCCAGTATGGTCACCAATCTGTTGTGTTGGTTTTTTCACTTGTGTGAGAAAAAACACAATACTTGCATGCTTAGTTAAGCCAGCTAAACAAGAAAAAAGTTTTCGAGTTGATTAGGATAACCAAATACACATGAAAACAAAGAAATACATCTAAAAAAAACTAAGAAATAAATGTTAGAGAGGCTTCATAAACTAGAACCATGAAAAAACAAATGACCAACATATAGCTACGAATGGATCAATAGATTGATAAGCTACACAACTTAGAGAAAGGTAGGGACTTATAAGTCCCTTCTTCCTCCTTGGGAGGGCTCTTGAGTTCCCTAATTGAGATATCTTCTCTTCATACAGTGGAAGAAATGACAAATGGTGAAGAAATACAATGCCTATTCCCTCAAGAGGTGAGTGGAATGGACTATTGCAATGGTTCTTGAAGGCTTCAAAGAAAAAAGAAGATACTGAAAGAAGAATTATTGTAGCATAAAAATACCTTGAAGATCTTATTTTCTTAACACACCCATGGCACATATTTATAACATCCATTCATGGAAAGATATAATTCATTCATAGTGTGAACAAAGGGCCTTTAGAGCACTTTTTATCCCTTGACAAAACTCCAAGATAGATTTTTCTCAGATATGAGTGTCAAATCATGTTGGGGGTCGGACTAGAAGTGGTTGAGGGGCCGACAAGATTCATAAATGCGTTGTTCACGGAAGTGCACAACTTTCCTTGTAGATATTCGCTCATCTTGTGCACAATGCGGACTAAGGCTTGCGTTAGCCTATGCATTATGCACACTGTGCACATGCTTCCTTTGGTGAATTTGCACACTTTGATTTTTGACCCAATTATATAGTTTTTTTCCTTTTGATGGATTTTGGTGCTATAGGTGGACTAATTGCTGCTGACATTGATGTTGTTCTTCAATCATTGTGTGCAATGTTGTGGAAAATTTTTCAGTGATAACAGATGCCCCCTGATGTGTGAGGTTAGGAGCATACGTATAGCCTAAATACATCAATGTTTCTTTTGCTGAGAGTACCATTGTAATGAAGATTTAAGAGAGCAACTGCAAGAGCGATCCACTAGAGGGAGAGGGAAAACCATGGGACCCAAACCATTCTCTAAAAAAATAAAATATGTGTACAAACAAGGCAGGCATGCCCCATGCTTTTGTCATGAAACCAAAATGTGTAACTTTAACTGAAGGACCAAAATGTGTAACTATAACTAAAGGTGTATGATGATGTAGATAAATGCAGTGCCCTTGGGGGAGATTGATAATGACATATGATAGTTATGGATGAAAAATGAACTTTGATGTGAGTAAAGGATGACTGTAAGAATTATTGATGACTTGTAGGCATTGATGGCCTAACAAATTCAGAGGTCTTTGGCTGGTATGAAATAATTGCAATAGTCACATAGTAAAACCCACTGTAACATGGGAGTTTGCTGAAGTCTAATGTTATGGGGATAAACAAAATCATAAAGCAATGATGATTCTCTCTGTGTCATTCGAGACTCCTCATTTAAAAGGAAATGAGAGTCAAGGTACTTCCGCCCTTCTGGAAACTGTGTTGATGTCGACAGAAAGGGAGGCACGATGCCAAGAAGCAAAGGGATACTTGAAATCCACTGAGTAACAGGTGATATTAGGTACTAACGAGTATCATGAATGAAGTCAATACGTTTTGGGACTCAAGACTTCCCTTGGTTGGGGAATTTTGAAGGGTGATTGGAAGCAACCGTAAAACTGGATCTAGTGTCAAGGGGACAACTAGATATGGGGTTAAACTATGCCAGAGGCTAACAAAGTGGGAAAACTCAGAGATCGTGGGTACATGGACTTGGGATAATTGGGGTTTGTTAATGAGGTCAATGTGAAAAAAGGGTGGATTCCCCAACCAAGGGTGAAATGGGTTTCTTTTTAAGGGAAAAGAAGGCCATCAAGGATGACGACGAAAAAGTTATATATATGCTAGAAACAAAGGATTTATACAATTACCAAAGAAATAAAGAATCATTTGGGTTCAGTATACAGATACATAAATAGGTGCCCTAGTGAAAGATGGCTTGGCCTGTTAGGGTGCAAGTTTGTGAAAGAGAATGTGTGGAGGGTGGGGGCCCCATGGGTGGGTTTGTGTATTAAGTAAATAGATGGAGGACAATCTGCAGATGGGAAAACTGATGGTGGATGAGATGGAGGGATAATGAAACTGCAAAGAGGAAGTGAATAGAACCAAGATGATATGACCTGGGAGTCCATTTGGAAGGTTAGAAATATGATGAGGAGAAGTATGGGTTTCATTCTCAGAAGTGCATAAGACTATTGGGAATCCCATCCCTAGGGGGTGAAATCAACATGAGTCTGAATTTGTCAGGGGGAACTATGAATGGGACAACTCATGTGGGGGAGAGTTCTATCGAATGATAGTACCAAAATGTGGTAGAGGTGAAGATAATGAAGAGTTCAATGTAGGAACCCTAAAGGTAAATGTCAGAGGGTGTGACTGGGATATGCAATTGTTAACAATAGGAGAAACTACATGCCAGTGTCGAACATATAACTTAAAGGGATGTAATCTTGTTGAACAAGTACCTGTAGACATGAAAACCAAATACCCGACGTGAACAATATATGATTATAAATAATATATAACAACTATTTGATAAAACTGAAAGTGAGCATGCGTACATGAACGTTACATGAGAAAAGGTCCCCTCTGGGGCCAAGTGCAGATGATAACCCAGGCAATGTGAATGTGTAGATGGTGGGACTAGGATCACGTGGCTAAGAACAGATAAAAAAATAGAGGCTTTGGGCTCCTGTAATAGAGTGTGGTAGTTGGGAAAAGGGGCTATATATGGATGGTGGGTCCACAATGCCACCTCATTTGTACCTGTCACCATTGTTGAGTGGATGGGATAGCTGTGAGGAGTTTTCGATATTGCGAGAGCGTGAGGCTACCGATCTGAGAGTGGCAAGAGATAGGTTAGAGGTCCTATAGTCCTTCACCTTGTGAAATTCATGGTTTGTAGGTAGGGGCTATACGAAGGGCCGTATAGGGGGTTTTATGGGTAGGGGCCCACAAGTGTGCGGGAAAAGGGGAAATACATGCACATATGTGTGTGGGTATAACCCCTTTCTCATACATAATGTGCAATTGTGCTTGACACAACCACACATGTGGGTGTGAGGGTGGAACAAATAGGAGCACATGAGTTGTGTGCATGTCTGATTGATAGTTACGCACTCATGCACAAATTTTTGTGAGACAATGATGCAATAGTGTATAGTTGTACCAAGAACACGTGCACACCTGACTAGGGGAAAGCCACGCACTTTGGGCAGGCTAAGGGGTTGTAATTGTTTGATATTTTTATGCCTTTTTGATGGATGATGAGGCTGATAAAATGTTTCTATGTGGATGCAGGTGATCATTAAAACATATTGCATGATGTCGGTCCATCGGCGAGAGTGCGACTGGGACCTGTTACGAGAGGTTGTGAGGGAGCAGTCAGGAATGCAGAAACACTTGGAAGCCTATGGGTTGCTCAAGTTCTTCGACTGCCCTTTGATACGATCGTAGGAGTTCTTGCTACAATACCTTATTGGGATGTGGAGCACGGATCTGCAGTGCTTCATTGTGAGGGGGGAGTATCTGACATTCTCTGCTACAGAGGATGTGTATTTCTTGACGGGACTCCCATTCCATGGGAGGGCACTAGCCTTCGATCCTCATCTTCCAAGGGAGGATCAGGTGGAGACCATGGTGTCTCGCCACTAAACTGGGCCGAACCCTATGTCGGGTTCAGTCGTTCGTATCGAGGCCATCGATGACATATTGACTGAGTGCATCACAATGATGGTAGTGAGGATCTACATATCCTTGGGTACTTAGCAGATCTTTGGTGGTCAGATGAGGGTGGTGGAGAAGGTCTTGGATGGGGACCTATTTGCATGGGGTGTGATGATGAACACCAAGATGATGGCATAGCTGAAACGACGTCGGAGAGCCGACTCTAGTGACTTTTCTTTCGGGTCTGTTTTGGTGGCCTGGTTTTTAGAGAGGGTGCCTTTGTTGTGCCTAAGGATTCTTCTAGAGCTAGAAGGGCGACGAGAGCCGTGACCGATGTAGTGGGCCCATGTATTGGCCCGACATAAAGGAGGTGAGGGTGGCCACTACTTTATAGCCATGGTTTCATGAGTGTGGCTCCATATGCCACAGGTTATCCTGAGATATACATACATGGGTATGGACTACAGACATGATGCGGATATGGTGTTGCCTATTGGGGAGGATTGGGACTAGTGAGGTATGTGTTGAAATTTTATTTATGTTTTTGTGAATTGGATAGATAAAAATTATCATATATGTATATGGATGCTGAAACTATCTTTGGTGTTGTTTTTCAGATGTTAGTCCCCGAGGATGAGAGGCCGAGGTCAGCGGGGAGCCAAATCAATGGGGGTCGTCTCAACAGGCACCGACAGAGCTGAGGGCTGGACAAAAGTGGTGATGAGATGATGCTCATGCTGGACAAGCGAGAGAGCCATAGGGAGATGTTGTGGTCACACTGGAGGATCTGCATAGATGTTTCAAACGGGTTCTACAAGGTGTGCTTGAGGGAATATGATCCCACATCCAAGACGGGGAGGTCCTGGACCAGTGCGTGGGGGTTCCAGCAGAGTCGTGGACCCTGATCCGTAGAGAAGCAATGGCAGGGGAAGCAATGACTGATCGACTTCCTCTTGGAGTTGGAGGGTCCCCAACTAGTGGGGCACCTCCGATTGACAAAGGACCTGTGGGGGGAGCTTTGGTGGCATCTTGAGTGTTGTTTTTGTATATATATGGGTTTATGGGCCCAATTTTGTATAGGGTATTGGATACCCATTTTTTGTACTCATAGGGGTCAGGGGACTCAGGATTCTACGGGCGATTGTATATGTATATTTTTTGTAAACACCTATGACCTTTTATGATATATATATATATATATAAATGGAAATATTTTTATCACGTGTGTCTCTCTGTTTTATGTTTTATGATGTCTATTCTATGTGTTGACAAATGTATGGTGTTGTGTATATGATGTTGTTTAATGTGATAAATGCCAATCTAATACTAGGTTAGCCATGTGATCTACTACTTGATTAAGTGTTCTTGGAATATGTGTAAATGTGATGGAATCAAAGTTGCGAGATAGGAGTCTAACTTGCAGGTATTTGGAAAAGAGGCAAGGATCATGGACATGATATATGTTATTGAGTTGTGGGACGATAAGCTGGGAATCTAATAGAATGATAAGGTGACGAATGTGGTGGTGACTGGCCTTGGTGAGGAGACCAATTATGACATCTTATTCGGCTTGGTTGTTGATGGCCAAGCCCAAACATATTCCACAAGATTGGAGAAAGATATGTGAGGGGGTATAGAGGGCCCAAGCAGCCGAAGCGAGATTCTGGGTCTAGTGGTTGGAACTGTCAGAGTAATCGATGTGGTAGGATGATGGATGATGCATTTGTCAATAACACWGATGATAGATCAGACATGAGGAGTGGTGGCGGTAAAAAATACTAAAAACTCTACAAATGTGTACAAAGAGAAACCTAAGGTAGAGGGGCTATGCTTAGCCATAAAATTTCTTTAAGTACCACCCATTGATAGGTTTTTTGAGAGGGTAGCCTTCTGGAGAGGCCAAGATGTAGGTGCCTTTAGTGAGGCAATGTTGGACGATGAAGGGTCCATTCCATAATGACTCAAATTTCCCATGGTCGAGAGTGTTGTGGGTGATATCATAGGCTAATAGGAGATCACCTTCGTTGAATGAGCGAAGGTTGACATGGCAGTCGAAGGTGGCGTTGGACCATTTTTTAGCTTCCTCATTGTGTTGTAATGAAGATCGACGATCTTCATCAAGTGATTCTAAGGTCAACAGGTGTTGCTGCTTTGGAGCAGTGTTGGGTAAGAGATCAATGGAAGTGCATAATGTGGAGATTTCACACTCGATAGGGAGGGTGGATTCGATCCCATGGATGAGGTGGAATGATGTAAAGCCAGTGGAAGTTTTGATTGCTGTGCGATAAGCCCATAAACTGGAAAACAACATATGATGCTAGTTGGTCTTATGTTTGTTGATGGTATGTTGTAGAATGGTTTTGAGGACTTTGTTGACAGCCTCAATCTGTCTGTTGTAATGAGGGTAGTATGGGGAGGTGAACTCATGGGTGAAGCCTAATTTTGAGGATATTTCTACAAATATCTTGTTTTCAAAATGTTTCTCGTGATCAGAAACTAACTGTATTGGGACTTTGAACTTGGTAATGATGTGGTGGAAGAAAAAATGTGTTGCAGTGTCATATGTGTTGTTAAATATGGCCATGGATTTATCCCATTTGGTAAATTAATCCATTGCCATGACAATGTACTTGTGTCCATTACTAGATGGAGGATGGAAAGTCATGAATTCTATGCCCCATTTATAGAAGGGGCCGACTATGATGAAGGGGTGTAGAAGAGTTGGTGGAGCTCGTGCTTTGTTTGCATAAAGCTGGCATTTGTCACATCGCTTGACATCATGTACGCAGCCATGAAACAAAGTGGGCCAGAATTACCCTGCTTGAATGATTTTTTGGGTGGTGGACATGCCAGAGAGGTGATCACCGCCAGCATCGTTGTGGTAATTATTTAAGACTCTATCACCTTCGTTGATGGTAAGACATCGTCAAAGAATGGGTTTGACCTTGCGTTAATAGAGAATGTCTCCGATGAGAAGGTATCAGGGGGCCTGATCGCGAATGCATCAATGATTATCTTGAGAGAGTTGAGACCCAAACTTCTGTGTACGAAGGTAGATGAGGAGCTCGTCTTACCAGGGGTCATCGGAGGGGATGAAAACAAGGTGTTCATCAGGTAAATTCTCATTGACGGGGGAAGCTTTAGCATTCGAGGGAAAAGCCGAAATGAGTTCAGCAAGGATGAGAGATTTCTTGCTTTTGGGAGTAGATAAATCTAGACCGTATTACTAGAGGATAATGATCCATCGGGAAAAATTTCCATTAATCTGTCGTCGACTAAGACAGTAGTACATGGGGTTGGAATCTGCTATGACCTTGGTAGTTTGAAGCAGAATGTAATGTTGCCGTTTTTGGACTGTGAGGACAACTGCTAATGGGAGTTTCTCATCATGATTATATTTCAAGGGTGTCCCTGAAATGTTTTTACTAATGTAGTAAATGACATGTTCATGCCCATCATCCCTTAATTAGACGAGGACTCCTGATACTAAGATGACTGAGGATGATAAGTAGAGGATGTAATCATGATCATAGTTTGGGGGAATAATCAAAGGGGCATTGGATAGGGTGGATTTCAAATCATCAAAATTTGTTTGAGCATGTTTTCCCCATCAAAATGGGAGATCATGACACAGTACGCATAAAAAACCATGTGCGCGAGTGGCGTAGTCTGGGACAAAGCGACATAGAAAGTTGGCTTTACCTTGCAAGCTCTATAGTGGGCATAAATTTCTAGGTGGTGGAATTTTTGTGATAGCATGGACCTTGAGGGTGTCCACATTGATGCCATGTTGGGAGACAATGAACCTAAGGAGGCATCCAACCTTGATGCAAAAGACGCACTTGAGGGAGTTCAAGCGAATATTGTATTGGCGACACCGTTGGAAAATGATGCGTAAGTCATCTAAATGTTGGGTTCGATTTTTGGATCGAGCATTGAGGTCATCCAAATAGGCAAGTATCATGCAAGAAAGATCATGAAAGACATAGTTCATGGCCCGTTGAAATGTAGCACCGATGTTTTTGAGTCGAAAAGGCATGACGCGATAAGAGAAGGTACCCCACCGGGTAGTAAAAGTGGTTTTGTACTGATTTTCTAGGTGGATTTGAATTTGATTATAGCCAAAGAACCCATCCATAAAGTAGAGTGCTTCACATATGGCACAATCATCGATGATTCGATCGATGAAAGGGGTTGGGAAGTTGTCTTTCAGAAAATCTTGGTTGAGATCACAAAATTCTGTGCAGACACAAATAGTTCCCCATTTTTTGTTAACAGGGACAGGGTTGGAGACCCATAAAGTGTATGCAATGGGGTAGATGAAACCTGCAATGTGTAACTTGTCAATTTCAGCTTTGATAGACATAGATTTCGATGGGTGAAGGGGGCATTTATTTTGATGAAAGGGGGCGATATCCAGCTAGGTGTCGATTCGATATTCGACTATAGAAGGATCTAGGCCAGGCATCTCCATATATGACCAAGAAAAAATGTCCTAGTAGTCCTGAAAGAGATCTTTATAAGTAATTATTTCTTCAAGGGAGCATGCAATTCCAATGGTGATTTCTTCTATGATTCTCGGTTTAGTGGAAATGTCAATTTTGATGGTGGGGAATATATTGGCCACTTTTCCTTCTTCAAAAGCATCGAGGGCAGAGATAGGGTTTTTGAACCAGTCTATATTCCCTTAAGGAATAAAATCCTTGGTTTTGATTATGCACAGGTAAGATTGGGTAGGAGGGTGAAAGGCCTCGTGTGAAAGGAAAATCACTAAATCATGGAGCGCATTCCATGGGAAATAACTGGTAGTGAGTTTCTCCAGGATATCCTCGTCACAGTGGAAAGTACGAAAATATAAGGGATCTGGGGAGGTGACAAGGGAACTGTCAATGTGTAAGTGTTATTGTCCTTGAGTGGTGAGGACTTATAAGGGATACCATATACGGGGTGTGATGGCTCATTTGACATGACCCAAATGTCACGATATTGTGGATGTAACCTTGTTCGCTCGGGGACTGATGAAAAAATATAACGAATGTCAGTAATGTGAGCCTCTGTGGGCAGTAACTGGGAGGACTTTGGCCAAGACGTGTGGCGTACTGCGACTAATGTTTGTAGAAATTGAGGTAGAGATGGGAAATGATGAGTGTAGTGGCCATATTCAGAGCATATGGCACAAGCGAATTTGGTTTGTAACCCTTTATTGCGTGTGGTTGAGGACTCTGTAGTAGCAATGGATGTACTTGGTGGAGTGGAAGGCAATGTGGTTTCTTTGGGGAGATGGATACGATTTCACAACTCGGGAAGAGTAGAACATATATTAGTGGGGTGTCCTTCTCTTTCGCATAGTGCGCAAGGAGGTTGAGCTCGAGGAGGAAGTGGAGCTATGGGATCGTTCTTCTTTCGTCTACCCCCAGTGGTGGTGGGGTTGTCTCTAGTTGGGGGTGGGGGTGGTGTGGTAGGATCATTTATTGGCATCTACATCGGTTATCCCTCTGTCCTAGGAGGGAGAGATGGTGTAGGAACCATAGTGGGTGGAATGATATACCATACATGGATGGAAAGAACCATGTTTGGAAGGGTGAGAGTAGCAGCTGCTTAGAATGCTTGGACTCCAGGTGGGGGGTAGAAAAAGTGAATTTGGGTAATGGATTGGTGGACTATCTCCCAAATTNCCAGGATAAGTGGTGCAGTGGGGTTCTCAGGGAATTCCTGAGGTAATAGTGCTTCGACTCATGGAATTTTGATGTGGGGAGGGGAGTTTGTTGGAGGAGTATTGTCTCTGATATATGTTCCATTAGAATATACTACACACACTTGTGCTGAAGGGTGTAGGAGAGGTGGTTCTCCATGATACGCCCCCAACAAGGATGGGTCCTTGAATATTACAGGGCCCATGTCGATGACCGAAAAAGTGTCTGAGCTAGTGCAAATAAGGGGGAGGATGTTATCAATGTTGGCAGAATGATTAGGCTCGTAATGTGTAAGTTGTTTGATGGTGACGATTTTTCGGTTATGGGGGAACATCATAGTAGGAAACACAGAAGAGGATACCGCCTTCATAACATACATGTAGCTACGTCCAAACAAGATATTGTAATCAAGTGTTGCATCGATAACTTCAATGTCGATGAGGATGATTTTTCCCCCAAATTCTACAGGTACATTTTAGAAGAGCCCTTTGTTGGGCTCTAAAGATTTCTAAAAACAACCTTAGTTTAACATTAATTTATCAACCCGAGGATTCATCTTTTATCTCAAAGAATATCGACAAAGTCTATGCAGATAAATTATAGAGGCTAAAATCGTGTAGTGAAAGCAGATCTGAGTGTGTCAACAATCAAGTTCCTCAAACATTCATTAAATATTCTAGGGATTGAAATCTAAATCTATGCAAAAGGAAAGGAACTAGCTAATCTATTGAATTCATTCTAAGAGCAGTAATTGAATCTAGATAAAGACTTGCAGAAATTGCTATCATTATGAATCAGAATTGCTAAAAAGAAAAAGGCGAATTACTCCATCTATGGAAAGGAACAGAGACTGTAATCTAACTGAAAAGAGATGACAATCATATTTCTATTGAAAGTAACAACTATATTCTAGCGGAAAGGAACAACAAATGTAAACTAAGTAAAAGGAATGACAAATGAAACCTAAGTAAAAGGAACAACAAATGTAAACTTATGAAAGGAACAACAGATGTGAACTTATGAGGAACCTTCATGCATCGAATCTCAGTAATAGGAATTGGAACAACAATCATTCAATACTTCAGGCAATATCTATTTCTTGCAATTGACATGAAACCATCAACACACTTATGTGTTTGTTAACTACTATAAAAGAAAATTGAATCACAAGATAGAATTTGATCTGATACAATTACAGATCGAACAGTAGCTCCTTCAGACTGGGCCCTTGGTCCTTAGAAGCATTGTTATTTGAAACTTAGTATATAAAAATGGAAAAACTGCTCGAGGCTTCTATTGATTTCATAGCTAGTACAACATTTCTACAAAAACTGCTAATGCATAGCAATTCTATATTCTCTATTCTTGACTGCAAAAATCTCTCATTTCTTCAAGATCTATTTACCCCTTATATGTTACAATAATTTGGGTAAATTAAGCTATCTTGGGGATTGAGAGATCCTCAGGATTGCTTTACTATTACAACGAGTAACTCAATTATCTTTAAAACTGCTTTGTGCCATAAAGTCTTCAACCTCCAATAGCTTGCACATCTTCAAGATTCCCCTTCCTATCTTGGGTTCAACAATATTTAACCAATCGTTCAATAAAACTAGACAATTCCAATCATATTTAGAATCTATGTAATCTAATCTCCAACAATCAACTCTAAAGGGTATATTATTCATTTTCTATTCTATTTGCTTCTAAATAACCGAAAAATCAATCAAAATAATATCATGAAATGTGGGAAAAAGGAAGATATTTATACCTTTTTCATAACCTAACATACCCCCCAGCTTACCTTCTTGCATGTCCTCATGCAAGCTGATACTTTACATGTAAAGCAGTAATGTTGTAAGATGGAAAGGTTGGTTCACCAGGCCTTATGAACAAATTGCTTCTTTTGAGTTCTCCAAAAGCAACATCCTCCCTTTTCTTGTTAATTTGATAATCTTTTTGGTAACTTTCTAGAGGGAACCAAATGATAGGGGGATTATATTTGCACCCAATCCAAGCAGGTCCTTCCTCTTGGAGCAATATACAATACCTCTCTATTATGAAGGTAGATGCAAAGAAATTTCTATACCCAAAAGGCTCCCTACTCTTTACTTCACTGGAGGAGGCATCCCATCTCAGTTTAGAAGTAGCAAGAGCTTCCTCCTTAAGCTCCCTAAAGTGAGTGATACCTAAACATATGAACTGTAGATGGATGGGGGCCAAGGATTCTACGACCCCTTTCCTTTTCATAAAAGTTTTATGTCTCATAATGGCTGGAAAAGACTTTGGAGGCTCCCCCCCTAACCCAGAGATCCAGCCCAGCTTCCTTTTTTAGGAAGGTTTTATGAGCTTTACCCCATCTGACTTGATTCTGAGTGAATGACATAAATGCCTGAAACTGTATATCACCTATGAATGGGCCAGGGTTATCTTCCCTGATGTCTTCCAGAATGAAATTATGAAAGTATAATTCACACAAAAAGTATTGTACCTTTTCATCCTGCTCTCTGAAACATGAAATAAACTCAGGTACAGTGGCAAAAGAAATAGGTTTTCCTGCTCTGATGGCCTTCACTCTCAATAAAAAATATCGTTCCAATAAGAATAACGTGTAATTGGTGGTAGGATATTTGCAATTAATAGCATCAGAGTAGAAATCACAGATTTCCTTGATTTGCTCCAAAGCTTTTTCCAATTGGGTTTTCACCTTTTTTATATTCTCTTGGGCTCTGGTGAGCGCAACATAGGTCTCACCCTCTGTTGCTGTCATGTCCTTCAATTCTTTAACAATCCTTTGATATTCAGTCCTAGTTACCATTCCATGTTGGTGATGGGCCAATGCTTGCTGGGATTGTGTAAGTTCTTCTTTTAGTCTATCGATGGTGACACTCTGTGTTTGAGATTGAGATGCTTGGTATTCCTCTATAGCGCTCATCTCTTCCTTGGATTGAGTTAATTCTTTCTGGACTTCTGTAAGTTCTGCTTCCAACCTGTCCATAATAATACTCTGTTTCTGGGACTGGAGTGCTTGGTGTTCTACCATAGTCAACAACTCACTTCTGTTTTGAATCAGGGTTTGTTGAGACTACATCAATTCCTCCTCCAATCTCCTGATGGTATCATTCTTCTCAAGGAGTTGAGCTGTTTGCACCTCAACATCAATTGATTCTGTAGCTATCATATTTTCCTATGTATCTAGAGGAGGTGCTTCCTCATTCTGGTCTACTATTTCTTCTACTACTATTTCTTTAGGGTCTGTCTGTATCCCTACAGAATTTGTACTCACTGCTTCTTTAGGAAGAGGGTTTTTCCCTTGTACTC
>JASDQU010683042.1:23820-41790 GCA_032191745.1 Picea mariana
GTGAGCGCAACATAGGTCTCACCCTCTGTTGCTGTCATGTCCTTCAATTCTTTAACAATCCTTTGATATTCAGTCCTAGTTACCATTCCATGTTGGTGATGGGCCAATGCTTGCTGGGATTGTGTAAGTTCTTCTTTTAGTCTATCGACGGTGACACTCTGTGTTTGAGATTGAGATGCTTGGTATTCCTCTATAGCGCTCATCTCTTCCTTGGATTGAGTTAATTCTTTCTGGACTTCTGTAAGTTTTGCTTCCAACCTGTCCATAATAATACTCTGTTTCTGGGACTGGAGTGCTTGGTGTTCTACCATAGTCAACAACTCACTTCTGTTTTGAATCAGGGTTTGTTGAGACTACATCAATTCCTCCTCCAATCTCCTGATGGTATCATTCTTCTCAAGGAGTTGAGCTGTCTGCACCTCAACATCAATTGATTCTGTAGCTATCATATTTTCCTATGTATCTAGAGGAGGTGCTTCCTCATTCTGGTCTACTATTTCTTCTACTACTATTTCTTTAGGGTCTGTCTGTATCCCTACAGAATTTGTACTCACTGCTTCTTTAGGAAGAGGGTTTTTCCCTTGTACTCTGGCCCTTTTGTTCTTCTTTTTTCTGTGGGCTTTATCTGTCTGTTCTAATTGTTTCCTCAACTCCTTAATAATTTCCTTGAGTTTAATTACCTTCTACTTTATTACTTCAGCCTTCTTAACCTTTTTCTTCAATAGTTTATTTTCTTTTTTTAACTTTATAATTTTCTTATGGCTTTTGGCTGATTTCTATTTATGGGAGGTCTCAAGGCCTTCTTCATTTTCATCAGCAGATGGTTGTTCCTCTGTTCCTTCCAATTGTTCTGTCTGTCAAAGAGGGATTCTTGTTTTGAAATGGGGTTCTTCCTTTGCTCTGTCCTCAGGAAAAGACATTTCAATATCAGGAAAATATTCAATTGGTTTTGAAGAGGAGGGTTGTTCTGGGTGTATTTCTGGATTATTTGTGCCTCTATCAAGTGAGGTTCCCAAGCTTCCCAAAACCTAGGCTATTTCTACCTCATAACTCTTCATAAATTGTTCTGTCAGATGTGATAATGTCGGTTGGGTGTCTTCCTGGTCATTCCTTTGTGAGGTCTGTTCTTCTTTCCTAATTCCTTAAGCATTCTCACCTGGAGACTGTTCTGTAGAGTTCTGAAGTTCTTCAGGCTGTTTTGTTGTATCCTGAATTGCTTCAGTTGTTTCCTGAATTTGTCTACTTCTTCTCCTTGCCCGAATGATGGTTGTAGGGGCAGTTGTTTCTCTCTTCCTGTTTTTTGTTAATGCCTGTGTTTGTGAGGTCTGGGTCTCTGTGATTTGGGTAGGATCTACCTCAGCTTCAGTTTGAGGAGATGGGATTTCCCTTTGGGTAGTAGTCTCCTCTGCTTGTCTGTCTTCGATTTCCTGTGGTGGTTCTTCATGGCATAATTCAGGTTGCTCTAGTTGTGGAGGTCTATTGGCCTCAATCAGGTTATCCCAGGTCACTTGAGTTTGACTCAGTGCCTTAATTGTTATCAATTTAACTAATATGTGGTGGTTGATAATAGTAACAGGGTCCTTGGATTTTTTTGTTCTCAGAGCAACCTCATGTAATATGGCATTCAGAAAGAAAGGTAGATTAAGTACTAACCATTGTTTTAAAGCTGCTAGCAATTTGAGGTGGCGAGGTCGAATTACATCATATCGTCCATCACAAGTGATGTACCGCTGAATTACCCCTACAAGTTCCTTCCATGGTTCTCTGAGGGTACTGGGGTTGAGTCCTTTTCCTTTCTTATCTAATTCTTCTCCAGGGTCTGTGAAGGTTTCCACAGCTTCCTTCAATGCTGTGTATCATCCTGTCCACTAAATGCCCATATTAGGGAGGCCTGTTACCTCTTGTAAGATTTTCGGGGTGACTGAGATTTGTATGCCCCACACCATAGAGTTTCTCCCTTGCAGATTTTGAAAGAATTCAAGCGTGACATTCGTGTCATATCCTTGCATCCGGTTGAAGTACTCCGTCCACCCCAGCTGATGCAGGATGTCTCTCACTTTCCCTGTAAGCTTTAGTAAAGTAGGTTCCCTGCGCACACCTCTGCCACCCATTTTGTGAGAAAATATGGAYGACTRTCGTTCCTGTTAGCAGAGGTGGTTAGACCAGATTTGGAGGAAAAATTACCAAGAATAGMAACTATCAGAGACAACAAATGTATCTAAATGAAGGTATTTATTAAAATCATTACTATCTGCATCTAGAAGTGTGTCAAGCGTCCACTCCCCTTATTAATAGAAAGGTTGACCTCGACTGTTAGCGTAGGGAAGAGTAATGAGTGTAGGTATTGGTGGMAAAAAGTAATGATTGTATGGTGGCCACCAATGGGGATTAATGATTTATGTTTGAACAACATATTTAATGGTAATCATCAATTATTAATCCGCATTTGTGGAATTGAAAATACCTATACCTAAAATAATKCTTTAAGGATACATGCTCCGAATAAATTAAATCTTGTTTAGTTAAATAATATCCCACATATCATAATTTTGTTACTTTTTTGTGTTAATGAATACAACCGAAATGATAGCCTTGTGATTGAGTGAAGGAAATCTAGAGAGATGCAGAAACTTGGTGTGTTAAGGTAACTTCCATACCACAGGTAGAGCCACTGTTTCCAGTAGGCATTCATAACCTCGACAGGGTTGCCTTTTAACCCGAAGATGAGCCTGTATCCTTGATACTTGTTTGAATCATCTTTTCCAAAAAGACCATTATCCTGGTTTGGTAGCCATAGTGATAATGCCACTCACTAGATTGTAACTTAAGTGAACAAGCCGGCTCGTGATGAGACCTCTTGTCCTTTGACAAAAAGAGAATGTCAAAGGCCATTGCCCTGGTGTGGTAGCCATAGTGGGAATGTCACTTAGGTTATTATCCTATGATCGTGGTAGGCTGGCTCATGATGAGACCCCCTATTCTTTGTGGAAAAAGAAAAAAATTCTATTGATTTATTATATTATTGTATGAAGTGAGGCTCATCTACTCCTTAAGAGTAAGGGATGGCGTAAAGAAGTGTAAGGATACCAAGTAAAAGTGTGTTGCAGATTCCTTATTAGTTATAAACATGAGGTATCATTTAAGTGTAATATATAAGGGAGAAGAAACGAATTATGGTGGTTACAAATTATGAAAAAGGTTTAAGATATTTTGAAGGAAGTGATCCAAAAAGAAATTTGATAAGGTATGGGAGATAGTCCACAAAATAATGATGGATCGTTAGAAATAATGCTGATGAAAAATTATTTTGGTGAAAGTTGTACCCCAAAAGAAAGGTTTAGTGTTTTATCAGCAAGGAAGGAACAACAAAATGAACAATAGGTGTGCAAAAAAAGAATAGAAATTGTTTCATTCAAAGGAACAATAGGCGCGCAAAAGGAACAACAATTGTTCTGTTCAAAGGAACAGCAGGCACACAAAAGGAACAACAATTGTTCCATTCAAAGGAACAGCATGCGCACAAAAGGAACAACAATTGTTCCATTCAAAGGAACAACACGCGCACAAGAGGAACAAAAATTGTTCCATTCAAAGGAACAACGGGCGCGCAAAAAGAACAACAATTGTTCTGTTCAAACCATCTAAATTTGTAGAAACCTGGTATGTATTTTGCTTGAATTCAAGGTTGATTCCTCATCAAATAAGTTCATTTATGAGTTGGTTTATTTCAAAATTAAGTAATCGATGGTTTGTTAATGTTATAAATTTCATTATAGTTTCCCAATTTCCTCTGCTAAATCATGACATATTCATTTCTCTGCAGAAGACAGGGTATGGGTAATGAGACGAAGCGGGAGTTCAGAACAGAAAAGGGTGCTAATTGAGTTCATCATGGTTATCCCCCCTAGTTTTGATTTTATGGAATGACTGTTGAAAATAAAAAAACTAAACAAAATTATATACAATACAGTGTCAATAGATTTCAATATTTATGGAGTTGGGGTGGCTGGATTACCTTCCCAGCCAGTCAAAATTTGAACGGTAGGGTCCTTACTTACCTCCTTGTAGAAAGATTCTTTTGACGACGGTCGATGATAGAGTCGTAGACGGTGTCCATTGACCCAAAATGGAGATATGAACCCGTCGATGGTGCTTAACGTAACTATGCCATTATCATGGGCTTCACTGATTTCATATGGTCCTAGCCACCGTGTCTATAATTTTCCGGTAAAATCCTGAAATCTGGAATCATAGAGGAGCACCCAGTCTCCTTTTTTAAACAGTTTTTTCTTTAGATGCTTATTGTGCCAGGTCGATCTCTGTTGTTGAATAATGGTTGTGTTCTCTAAAACAGACAGGCGTGCTTCATCCAATTCGTTGAGTTGCTGAAGGTGCTGTTTATGTGCTTTTGTAAGATCCAGTCTGATTTCCTGGGCCATCCTTAGAGTCTTGATTTCAAACTCGATTGGGAAGATGGGTTCTTTTCCATAGACTAAATGGTAAGGAGAGTAGCCAGTGGTATTATGCCATGTTGTGCGGTAAGCCCATAAGGAAATTGGGAGCTCAGAAGCCCAATCCTGTCTGTTTGTTGAGACAGTCTTTGTCAGGATTGCCTCTAGGACTTTTTTGGTGCTTTCCACTTGCCCATTTGCTTGTGGATGATATGGAGAAGTAATTCTGTGTTTGATATGATAATTATCCAGGGTGGTGGTGATTCTATGAGCTGTAAATTGTGACCCCCCATCAGTGATTACCTCTCTTGGTAGTCCATTGTGTACGAATAATTTGAAAAGAAATTTGATGAGTACTTCTTCTGTTGCATTTGGCGAGGCTTATGCCTCTACCCATTTAGTCATGTAGTCTATTGCAACTAGAATATAGGCCTTCTGATTTGACTTTGGGTTGAAGGGGCCAATGAAGTTTAGTGCCCATCTCTCAAATGGTTTCGTGACTACATGCGCTTTCAAAGGCATTTCATCAGCCTAACCTGGTTTTCCCATGCATTGACAACTATTGCAGGTTTGGACATATTTCTCTCATCTCTGAATATTGAGGGCCAATAATAGCCCATATGCAGAATTTTGTGTCCAGTCCTGCGGTCTACAAAGTGCCCACCATAGGGCTGATCATGTATAGATTTTAATATGTCATAGATTTTTTCATCTCGTACGCATCTACGGATCTAGAGATTAGCTCCTGTATGGAAGAGATATCCATTGATCCAGGCGAATCGTGCGCTACGCTGGATGATCAACTTTCTTTCCTTCAATGAAAGATGTTCTAGTAATCTTCCTGTTTCCAAGTAATTTTCCACATCAGCGTACCAAGGTGGTTTTGTAGTAATGAAAAACAAATGCTCATCTAGAAATCGATCTTCGACTGTTAAGGAGTCATCTGTTTTGGGTATGCGGGATAGAAAATCTGCGACAAGGTTTTCTCTCCCGGGTCAATCTTTGATGGTGATATCAAATTTCTGCAATAATAACAACCATCGAGTGACCCATCCATTAGTAATTGGTTTATTAGCCAGATATCTGATAGCAGAATGATCATTATACAGAATGACCGGATATCCTGTTATATGATGACGAAATTTATTGATGGCATTTATAACAGCTAAAAAATCTTTCTCTGTTACTGTATAATTAAGTTTAGTTGGATTAAGATTCTTGCTAATAAAATAAATGGCATAAGGTTTCTTCTCATCCTCCTGTCCAAGGACAACACCTATGGAAATATCTGATGCATTGGTGGAGATGTGGAATGGTATTTTCCAGTTTTCCCCCCTCAACACTGGTGCTGTTGAGATCAACTTTTTGAGTCCTGCAAATGCCACATCACACTTGTTAGACCACTGAAATTCTACATTACCATTAAAAGCATGTAAAGGTTCAGCGGTTCTTGAAATTTTTTCCATAAACCTACGATAGTATCCTGAAGCGCCAAGGAAACTACGTACCTCAGTTTGTGTGTGTGGTGTGGGTAGATTAAGGATTACCTCTATCTTTTCTGGGTCTACCCTAATTCCATATGCAGAGATATAATTCCCTAGTACCACACCTTCTGTCATCATCATGTGACACTTTTCGTGGCTTAAACATAACCTGGTCGCAATACATCGTTCTAGTATTTTCTCCAGGTTATTCAGTGCTTGATCGAAGTCATCGCCATAAGGAGTGAAATCTTCCATATAGACTTCAAGTCCTTCGCTGATCAGATCATTGAATATGCTCAGGATGGCCCTTTGAAAGGTGGCTGGAGAGTTACAAAGTCCAAATGGTAATGCTCTGTATGAAAAAGTGCCCCAGGGGCATGTGAATGTGGTTTTATCTTGATCTTCTGGGGCGATCTGAATCTAATTGTACCCGCTAAAACTGTCTAGGAAAGAAAAGAATTTCTTTCCTGCCAAATTATCCAGGACCTAGTCAATGAAAGGAAAAGGGAAGTGGTCTTTTTGAGTAACTTTGTTAAGTTCCCTGTAGTCGACACAGATGCGCCATTTCCCATTTTTCTTTGGGATGATCACTAGTGGGGAAACCCATCGACTATCTGAGATGGGATATATAAAATTTACATCCAATAGTTTTTGTAATTCTTCTTTAACAATATCCTTGAGGTGAGGATTTAATATTCTCTATGGCTGGTGGATAGGCCGGGCTTCTTTTTCAACATAAATGTGGTGTGTACAAAGTTGTGGATCAATACCTTTCATATTAGAATATTCCCATGCAAAATCTTGCTCGTATTTGGAGAGGACATGAATTAACTTTTGCTGTTGTTGTTCATCTAAATTGGCATTGATGTTTAGAGGCCTCCCAGGTGCGATCTCGATGGGTTTTCTATTATGAATGGCCGTAGTTGGAATTTGTTGTTCCATTAAATCTTCCAGCAGGTCCCCCTATGCTTCACAATCTAGAACAACTTGGAGCATATGGCAGGTCGGGTTGCTCATGGTGGCTGGATTATTGATAAACCCAATGATTACGTCATCCTCTAACTGATTTTTAAGTTTGAGGGATTCTTCTTGCGTAAGAGGGGCTCATAAATCCCTCTCTGGGTATCGTGGTGGTGGCAATTGTGGATATACCAAAGTTGGACTAGGTTTAGCAGGAGGATATAAAATGAGGTTGTTCGTGATACCCCCTCTAGTGATTGTCATATTTCATGTTCGACATCCTATGTACGCATCTGTTGTTGCAAGCCATGACCTACCCAGTATCAATGGATGCCCTTCAAGTCCACCTTTTGGACTGATGATGAGGAAGTCCAGTGAATATTTCCAAGAGTCGACGGATATGGCTATATCATGTAATGTGCAAATTGGTTGAACTATCGATCGGTCTGCCAACTGCAACATTATTGTTGTGGGTTCGAATGAGTTAAAACCTAGGGTATTGCAAGTTTCCATGGTCAGGATGTTGATGGCTGCTCCCAAATAAACTAGTGTATTGGGAAAAGAGCAGCCCTGGATCTGAACTGTTACTATGGGATTCCCCGGATCTGCATATTTAACTGGTTTTGTCTACCTAAAATTAGATCAGATAAGGCTCCTACCACGCAGACTGTTGATGATGGACTTTTAATTTTTCTAATGGGTTTTCTCCCACATAGCTCTTTGATTATTTTTGCGTAGATGGGGATGACCCAAAGAGCCTGCAGGAGTGGAATCTTGATATATAAATTCTTGAGTTCTCCTACAAGGTCGAAGTTGGGATATACGGTCGGTTTTTCTATCATTAATCTTTCGGGGAAGGGAGGGGAGGGTGTTGCACCCTTATCAGGATCTTGTGATTCGACTGTGTCTCCCCCCCGCTTGATTTATTCTTTTATTTCCACAGTCAGAGGTGTTATTGTTGGTTGTTTCTCCTGCCCTTGAAAAACATCATTTTCTTCAGGGGAGATTATTTGTCCTGACCTTAATCGTAGTTTGTTGCACCCTACTGAGATGATCTCTCGTTCTCCATTTTCCATAATTTGGACGAGCTGAGCTGGTTTGTTATTTGGATTTGGGTGAGGTTGGGCTGGTAGTTGAGGGCACAATTGGGATTGTGGATTTTGGGACAATTGAAGTGGGGCTTGTAACGTAGGCTGAGTTTGAGGGGCCATCCCCATGGGTTGATTGTTTATCCCCATGGGGCGCTGCCAATTCTGATTCCAATTTGGGTTTTGGGCAGTCATGTTGGGCCACTGTGAAGGGTAAATGTTGTTATTGGAGTTTTTCTAGGATGAGGTGGGATATTGTGAGTTAGGCCAAGTAGAAGTTGTAGTTGGCTAATTCTGCCAAGTAGGGATTGCAGTGGGCTGGTTTTTCCAAGTGGGATTTGCAAGTGGATATTGCTGGGGTTGCCAGTTTTGATTAGTAAATGGTTGACCCTGCCATGTGCTACTAGGAGCTTGCTGGTTATATTGTCCGGAGAAGAAAGAGAAAGGGTCCTGCAATGTATTTGGGGGTCGATTCTACCATTAACGACGTTGAGCCATTAGATATAATGGTTTTGTTTCTTCTTCTGCTTCCCTAAAGACAACTTTCAGTACAGGAAGCGATGGGAATTGTTTCGTGTCGTGATCCTTGGCACAGATAGCGCAAACTCAGACCGCGTCCAAAGGGCAATCCCTTGGGCCATGTTTCCTTCTGCACCTATGGAAAAATATGGCTAGCGTTTGTTCTGCTTTTATTTTTTTTTGTTTGGCCTATAACACATCCAATTGTGTAGTCAAAGTGCTTAGAATGTCTTTTTTAAAGTTTTCTAAGAGATTACCAACTTCAGCTCGAGTAACACCCCTGCTGGTAATATTGCTATTTCTGGTGAAGGGGGTACGTATCCCTGATCTGGTCCATGAACTTCCTCTTGAGCACCTGATGCACAATAGGAAAATGTCATCATAAGTTTCTTGATAAATATCCCCTTTCCCCATTAAATTCAACGTTTCTACCCATTCATCTTTCATACCTTTAATCAGAGTTGCCTTAAGTACTTCCCCTGGTAGCGTTCCATAGGGTGATCTTTGTAAATTATATTGAAATCTCTCTACATATTCTTCTAATGATTAATTTTCTTTTGCAATCATTTGAAATATTTCATCTTTTAAGTATTTGGTTCTACAATAATCCTGATATTTTGTCAAGAAGGATTGTTTCATTTCATCCCATGAGTTTATAGTTCCTCCCCCTAATCCCATGAACCAACGTAGAGCTACTCCTTTCGAAGTGGAGGGGAACAATTTTAATTTTTGGGGTTCAGAGGTGTAATCATATCCTCTACATAGGACATCAAATTCAAATAAGAATGCATCCAGGTCTTGTGAGATTAATCCATGAAAGGTTGGCAGGTTTTGTAGGGGAATAACCTTCATGGGGGCATTGGCAATTGGATCAACTATCGGATATTCCAAAGTGGAAGTCTGGGGACGTTGTGGATTTGGTTGTTCCATTTGATCGAAAATATGCCAGAAATATTTAGGGATTTCTTGATCTAGATATTTTATTTGAATTGATTGGTTATCTGATATTCTAGGGGATTTGATTGCACTCCCTCTGTCTGGAATTTCAGGTATGCCTTCTTCTTTTGCAATAGATTCAAGATTGGGTGGTGGGTCTGTCTTAGTTATCCCACTAGTTTCTCCTTCTCGTTCCTCCAAATTACAAGAGTTTCCCTCTCCTAAAGGGTTGAGGGGTGGAATATCTTTGATCTGAAAACTTAGCTCAGTCCCTTTAGTTTTTCTATGAATATCGGCGTGGGCTGCAGTTGGTGAAGCTGCCACCTGAGGTATTCGGGTGGATCCTTTTCTAGGTCCAACTGAGGCTTGAGATTCTGCTTTTCGGATGATGTCGTCTATGAAAGTACTTCTTCCAGGGAGCACCGAGCCCTGGGGTTTGGTAATTTTTGGTGGAGGTTTTGGTTTTTCAAGATCTTTCTTCTTAGTCATACACACTTCACACAACAAAAAGGAAAAAAAATGGAAAAGGAAAAAAAAACACCTATGCAACTTCTTAAGGCGTCAGCTGGAGGTAGGCGCTGGTATAAGAATCTTACTTATTTCTTGTCTAGGTTCTTACCTTCCTTCTTCAATACCTCACCCTCCAGAGGCACAATCTATGCTACCTTTGACATTCTTCCCCGGCAATAGTGCCAAAATGTTAGGCTCTAAAGATGTCTAAAAACAACCTTAGTTTAACATTAATTTATCAACTCGAGGATTCATCTTTTATCTCAAAGAGTATCGGCAAAGTCTATGCATATAGATTATAGAGGCTAAAATCGTGTAGCGAAAGCAGATCTGAGTTTGTCAACAATCAAGTTCCTCAAACATTCATTAAATATTCTAGGGTTTGAAATCTAAAGCTATGCAAAAGGAAAGGAACTAGCTAATCTATTGAATTCATTCTAAGAGCAGTAATTGGATCTAGATAAAGACTTGCAGGAATTGCTATCATTATGAATCAGAATTGCTGAAAAGAAAAAGTCAAATTACTCCATCTATGGAAAGGAACGGAGACTGTAATCTAACTGAAAAGAGACGGTAATCATATTTTTATTGAAAGGAACAACAAGTATATTCTAGCAGAAAGGAACAACAAATGTAAACTAAGTAAAAGGAACGGCAAATGCAACCTAAGTAAAAGGAATAACTTATGTAAACTTATGAAAGGAACAACAGATGTGAACTTATGAGGAACCTTCACACATCGAATCTCAGTAATAGGAATTGGAACAACAATCATTCAATACTTCAGGGAATATCTATTTCTTTCAATTGACATGAAACCATCAACACACTTATGTGTTTGTTAACTACTATAAAAGAGAATTGAATCACAAGACAGAATTTGAGCTGATACAATTACAGATCGAACAGTAGCTCCTTTAGACTGGGCCCTTGGTCCTTAGAATCACTGTTATTTGAAACTCGGTATATAAAAAATGGAAAAACTGCTCGAGGCTTCTGTTGATTTCATAGCTAGTACAACTTTTCTACAAAAACTGCTAACACATAACAATTCTATATTCTCTATTCTTGAGTGAAAAAATCTCTCCTTTCTTCAAGATCTATTTACCCCTTATATGTTACAATAATCTGGGTAAATTAAGCTATCCTAGGGATCGAGAGATCCTCGGGATTGCTTTACTATTACAATGAGTAACTCAATTATCTTTAAAACTGCTTTGCGCCATAAAGTCTTCAACCTCCAATATCTTTTGCATCTTCAAGATTCCCCTTGCTATCTTGGGTTCGACAATATTTAACCAATCCTGCAATAAAACCAGACAATTTCAATCATATTTAGAATCTATGTAATCTAATCTCCAACAATCAATGCTAAAGGGTATATTATTCATTTTCTATTCTATTTGCTTCTAAATAACTGAAAAGTCAATCAAAATAATATCATGAAATGTGGGAAAAAGGAAGATATTTATACCTTTTTCATAACTTAACACCCTTCAGGGGATGATGGGCGACCGTTGTAATCTCTTAGGGTGATGGGAGATGGTACTAGCTCAAGTGATCCAAGTTTTTTCCATACTACTTTGGACATGATGCATGTGGATGTGCCTTCATTGATGATGCATCGATGAACAATGATGTTCCAGATCTTAACTGGTATCTAGAAAGCTACCTGGGCGGGGAGGCGTGGTTGTCCACTATCGAGATCAAAGGTGATAAGTCAAGTATCAACTCGGTCGACTGCCCCCAAGGCGGAAAGCAAGGATTTCCACTGAGATGGACAGGTTTGGAGGACCTCCAATATAGACATGGCTATAAGAGACTATGATAAGTCATTGAACAAACTGTAGTTATGGGATTCCCTAGCATGAGGGTTATGTACATTCCGTCATAACAACATATGGGGTATATGAGGGTTTGGTTCAGTGTCAGGGCGTGGAATCATCAATGGTTGTCTATCTGTAGCTAGAGCCACTTTTGAGGTGGTTTGGGTAGATTCAGGGGGAATAATGTATTGACGACCACCTATTTGCAGAAGAATCTCTTCTTCGTTGGTAAGGAGGATGTTGCGATCGACTGGATTTCTAGGTTGATTGGGACTCAGGTTTTGATACTGCCCCATTTGTGGTGGGGTAAGGATATATCCTGTTGGGTATTCATCACACCTTGGTGTGGAATAGGGTTTTTCAAAATAGCTGAAGGTGGTGGTTGAAAATAATGTTGTGGGGCCTGTTGAGGGGCAGGCAGCACTGGAGGGAATTGCGTATTAATGGATTCTTTCATCCGTTTGAAGTTAGAAATTTGGGGGAAATGGTGTGTATAATGTCCATACTCACCACATAGAGTGCAAGGGAAGTTATTTCTGAGGTTATTTTTCTTCCCTTGTCATGGCTAATTGTTATTGTTTCCCCCTTGGGGGTTTTGGTTGCCTTGATTCTGGTTTCCCCAGGCGAGACGATTTTGTTGAGGGTTGTTTCCTCCTGATCTTGGATTGTTATTGTTTCTATTTTCCCCTTTCTTCTTGGCATTATTTGGATGATGGGATAGATTATCCATATTCAATTGTTCAAAATTCTAAACTTGTTGAATGGGAGAGGGTTAAACAAAGTTAACTACAACATGTGGTTTCCCTGGTGGAGGAGCAACTGGCTGGGGGGGACCAGGAAATGGAAAATAAAGATTTTTTTGTGGAGACGATCCATATGGCGTATAGGAAGTCAAGTGTGAGATTGCAACATGTGGAATTCCTGTGGTCCTTACTGTTATCGGGCTAATTGTTAAGTGCAAACACAAATAAATCCCCCTAGCTTCACTACGAAACTAGAACAAAACAAGATAGGACATGGCACTTTCCCTAAAATTTAATAATCAAATTTACTACCAAAGAAGAGATAAGTGGCATGTTGAAATTACTAAGACAACTGAGAGGGGGGGGGTGAATAAGTTGTTATTATGATTAAACAATTTTAAGTCTATTAATACATTCTTAATCTTTCTTCAAGTGATCATCAACATTATACAACATATGGACAATAAAAGTAATGAGCATTAGTCACACATAAGGTATACACAAAGACATATTTTCACGAGGAAACCCATAAAGGGAGAAAACCTCTTCTTCTTCGAAATGATAGGCAGTCTTTTAATTTCTATACATCATCTATAATTGAACACCAACTCAATGTGAGGCTGCTACCTCTGTTTTACAAGCTGCAACTTGTTTGAGAGCACCGTCTCTCTTGTTTCTCTAGCACCCACTAGAAGGAAGCACCAACTCCCCTAATGTTCCAGCACCAACTGGATGGAAGCACCAACTTCCAGTTACACAAGCTCTAACCTGTATAACAGAGAACACTTGTTCTCCCTTGCACCACCCTGCCACCCTGGTTTCTCTGACTGCAACCAGATGGAAGCTACAACTCCCTGTGTTGAAGCTCCTACTTGAACCTCTGAGGACAACAGTCCTCCCTAGCACCTCCCAACCACCCTGGAATATAAATGAATAATTAAACAACCAACTACACAGATAAATCGATTCTTACCACTTCTTCTATGTTCTGTAAATCTGGTCTTCTTCTAACTGTTCTGCAATTCTTCTCTTCCTTTGTCTATTCTAAAATTCTGCTTTGCTTCAACTTGTTCTGTCATTCTACTCTACTTCAAGTCTTTTCCTCATCTATTACTCTTCTCTGATTTTTATCTCACACTACGCATATTTTCAGTCTCACACTGTGCATCCTGTGATTTTCCCTTTCTTACAGTTTCATTCATTTTTCGTCCAAAACAACCAACCCTGCATAGTCTATATTTGTTTTCTTTTATGCACCACACCCACAGCAGTTACACTTCGAATCTTCTGAGCCAAAAGAAAAACCGTCTAAGCAACTGAAATGCCAACCGATCAGGAATTATGAATCAGTTTTGCTAACTGATTCGTAAATGATGAATTAACTGTGAGAGAGAACAGTAGCCCTCTGATCATATTCAAGTTTATCGGCACCATTGGATGAACTTTATTAATCTTGCCTTTAAATCGGGTTTCGAAATTTCGGCATTCCTGTGGCCAAGCATCTCGACACTTCATGACGTGATCTTCGAAACTTCGATATAGAGCTTTTCTGCACTAGCTCCTTCCTCTATATGACCATGGCCATGACCAAGTGCTTTTCGTGAATTCACATTTCATGAATCTGGAGATGAGGCATCTTGACTCTTCAAGTCGCGATCCCCGAAACTCCGAAATGGAGCTTATCTCAACTGACTCCTTCCCTTCTCGTGACCACCGGCGGTGACCATAGTTTGTGCCAAAAGGCGCTTCATATTTCGCAAGTTTCTAAACTTCATCGAGTTTGATCGACGGTTGAAATATCCATAGATCCGACGGTCCATATCTTATCGCGATCTCACATATCGTGAGTTTCCACACCATGCTCCGTTGACTCCAAGTCAGCAACTTGTCCTATGATTCAACGATCCAGATCTAATCTTAATTCAATGGCTCAGATCATATCGCGATTTCACATATCGTGATTTTGGTGTTATTGTGGTTATGTTTCTTGCCTTTCCAAGTCGCAATTCATGAAACTCCAAAATTCAGTCGGATCAATGGTCCAGATCACACCTTGATCTGGCAGTTGTGATTAAATCATGATTTCGACATTCCTGTGGTATTGTTTCTTGCCTCTCCAAGTCACGATTCGCAAAACTCTGAGATGGAGCTGAGATCAATGGTCCACGATCTCGATGAATCTACGGTCCAGATCTCATCGTGAATTTGCATCTCGTGATTCCTTCGATGGAGGTTCTTGTCACTCCAAGTTGCGATAGGAAAAACTCTGAAATGGAGCTTGGATCAACGGTCCATGATCTCGATGAATCTACGATCCAAATCTCATCGTAAATTCGCATCTCGTGATTCCTTCGATGGAGGTTCTTGTCACTCCAAGTCGTGATAGGCGAAACTCCGAAATGGAGCTTAGATCAATGGTCCAAATATTTTGGTGTATTGATGGTCAGGATCTTTTCGTGATTTCACAAGTCTTCATTGTGTCTGCATCGGGATTTTGAGATTTCACGAACTCACTTCACCTTGCACTTTTAAAGATCGTGTAGATTCTCATAGATCCTACGATGATCGATCCTCGCACTCGGATCTAACTCCCAAGATCTATCCTCCATATCTGCGTGCTCTTCTTGTCTACATTGAGATCTGACAGTCATTGGGAAATCTGAATTGTTGATCCAATGATCACCGTTGCTGCTCCTTCCCCATTATCACTGCACTGCTGATCATGCTGATATTTTCCATCTCTATTCTTGCCAACAATCCTCTGCACTATCTCTTCTGAGCTTATACGAATCTTCTCTGCAAGGTCTTATCATAATGTCCATGTATTACATACTTTTTGTACTCATGCCATCTTCATTGTTGTACTTGCCATTAATGACAAGCATTCGCCAAGCATTCTCTATCTGTTAAATATTTGCCAACAATCTCCCCCTTTGGCATTGATGGCAACACAAGCACCCACATGCATTGAGAATCTCCTCCCAGACTCTTTTCTCCCCCTTTGACATCAATGTCAAAGAAGAAACATGCTCCCCCTGAGCTATTGTAGTACATACTCCCCCTGTCAACTATGAGCATATTGGAAATACACCAGATATTCAATAAGTACTCCCCCTGACCAGGTGAACAGATTAGACACAAGAAATTATAACCCACAACTTTTGATGAAGATATCCAAAAGGGGTCACTGCTAATGGTTTAGTAAAGATATCAACAATCTGTTCTGTGGAAGGAATATAATTCAACTGAACAATTCTGTTTGTAACTTGTTCTCTGAGAAAATGGTACTTTATTGGAATATGCTTAGTCTTGGAATGAAGAACAGGATTCTTGGAGACACTAATGGCACTGATGTTATCACAGTGAATTGGAATGGGATCAGTGTAAGTTACCTTCAAATTTGCAAGAGTTTGTATCATCCATAAAATTTGTGTGCAGCAAGTAGCAACAACAATGTATTCTGCCTTTGTAGTTGATAATGAAATGGATCCTTGCTTTTTACTAAGCCATGCTACTAATGAGTCACCCAAAAATAATGCTCCTCCACTGGTGCTTTTTCTCTCATCAACACAGTTTTCCCAATCTTCATCTGAATAAGCAGTTAACTAAAAATTCTGATTTCTGGGATACCACAGACCATAAGTCATTATTCCCTTCAAGTATTTGAATATCCTTGTGACAGCTACCAAATGAATTTGTTTAGGTGCTGAATAATAACAACCTACCATTCCAACAACTTGCATTATATCATGTCGTGATGCTGTGATGTACAAAACACTTCCTATCATAGAGAGATATGACCTTTCATCAACATCAGGTGAGATATCATCTTTACTCAGCTTGCAACCAAACACCATAGGTGTACTAACAGGAGAGGAATCCTCCATCTGAAATTTCTTTAACATCTCTTTCAAATATTTTTCTCGAGAGATAAATATTCATGCGGAACTCTGTTTTACTTGTAAGCCAAGAAAATATGATAGTTCTCCTATCATGGACATTGTTAGCATTGGAAGTCACTCCTGGATTGCAGTAGGAGCAGAGCCCGACGCCCATCAGTTTAATGTCACGATTTGTTTATAAAATAGATGATCAAATGGAGGAAACCTCAGGACAACATCATTTCAACTCTAAAAATAGGCCAGGCATGCATGGGCAAGTGAGGTCTTAGATAAACTTCAAACGGTGAGTTATAATAAGGGTGAGTAGGGGGAAGACTTGTATAAGAAGAGTGCAGGGGTCTGTTATAAACATCAGGTTCCTAACAGACTGTGAGAAGAAAACATTCAAAGGCAAGATCGTCTTACATTCAAACATTGAAGACCAAAGAAAACAATAATGCAACAACAAATCCTTTATCATAACATAACTGCGACAATTCATGCGAATCATTCGATCATGAACCCTCTGGTGTGAGACGAAAACATAGGTGAAATAGGAAAATTGTTTGTCATAAAACATAAAATCTCAGATATAGATGCACAACCAGGGAACTAGGATGGTTGTTAAAACATTACAGTTGGGAGCTCCGCTCTACCATCGATAGATACAAAAATGGCAAAAATGCCTACATATACTCAAAACAACAACTGCAACAAAACCAGGGCATTGCATTAAACACATTGCATCTGCATGGCTTCTAATGATCTGCACCTGCAGTCTCTGGGTGATCATGCACCTATGGTAGACGCAATCAGACTTCTGACAGTTCCGTAGGTGAATCGACGTGCTCTTAATTCATCGCCGAACTTTCCCATTATGGCGGAGATGATATCTAACCACCACCAACTACCTTAATAACTGCTTCATTGGGATTGAGGATGACCCATCCGACTTGGCACCTTTGGGACATGGAAGACCCCTCGCGCTGCCACCTAGATTAACTGAATGGCCTGATGAATATGTGTGGAGGCCAGCGCGAAGGGTGGGGTGCAGAATGGGAGTGGTGGCACTAAAACCGTGGGGGTGAATTAAGAAGCAATGATGTGTGAGAGAGGCGACAGGGGAAGACACATGGTGGAAGGCAATAAGAGGAGGGAGCAAAATATGAGATACAATGGGCTTGTTATTAATGGGAGGCTGATGTGGAATGGAGTGGGACACATGGCGGATGGTGAGTGGATGATGAGATGGAGGGAAGAGACCACACAGATGGAAGGAGGGGAGATAGACAGGTGTCGGAGGATGAGGAAGGGCTAGAGGGAGCGAGCCTCATCTCACGGTCGAGTGAACAGCAGTCGGCAAGGGAGAGGATGGTATGAAAGATGACATGGCAGGAAAGGGGCCCACGTTGGCTAACAACAGAGCAGCTTAGAAGGATGGGACCGTTCAAGCGCCGTTGATCCAAGCGCGCTGATCTTGGCCGTTGGAAAGAAGTATGCTTGATTCTGGACCCCCCCCTCCGCTTAAAGGTAGAAAGGCGGGGGGGGGGGGTCTGAAATCACCTCATGCGC
>JASDQU010683043.1:29023-41309 GCA_032191745.1 Picea mariana
ATAGTTTTTTAGATCCTATTATTCTAAATTGGTTGTCACTAAATGAGACCAAGGATAGGAGTGCATTCAATGAATTGGTTTCTTGTGTAAATTGTTATAAATTTGTGTATTCCCATAGAGGCTATGAGATATGTATGAGTGAAGCTCATGTAAATCTCCTTGATCTGAATAATAAGACAACCGATGCCTTCGCTTGGTGGATGTAGCCCAAATCTTGGGTGAACCACGTAAATCCTCGTGTCAAATGTTTGATCTATTTTTTGTATTAATCTATTGCATATTAGCTCCTTAATGATGGCTGCAATATTAAAGAGGGGTGTCATATAGAACTTATTGTTGGGAACTATACTCCTAAGGCACAACTTTGGAGAATCAAATTTAAGGGGAAAGAAGAGGTTTCCACACTCATCGAGCAAGAAGCTATGAATCCTTGAGGAAATTTTATATGGAAGACATTTCTTCAAGAAAATATGGAATTTTTTAAATGTTCCTTAGAATAGAGAGTATTATAGAATGAAAACAACATGTTTCTCCTTCAATTTAAACCTTTTTAGAACCTTCTAGCAGGGTTGAATAACCATATGTAATTTGTCGGGATTATCCCCAATAAAAGGTATGAATTAGACATTACACTATCTAGAATAGGGAACTTGTCTAGTTTATGGCCTCACAACCATTAGATAATTTTTCTTGAGTTTCACATTCATCATTTATGCATTTATGTAAATAAGAAAAAAACTGTTCACAAACCGCACATTTCAAGTATGTATCCAAAAATATTTTCTAGTAGTGGCTTCTCATTCATTTACATTTCATAAAAATCTCTATAAGATGCACAAGAAAAAACCATTTTTCTCTCTTGGGTTTATTATATTTATACAATAACGGAAGAGGGAGGTCAATCATTTTGATTTTCTTCATTTTTATATCTCGTTCCCTTCCTGGCTATTTGGTTTATTCGTTCAACTGCATTTTGTACCACGTGAATTTTGTTTTCTTTTCAGCTCTAAATATTTATTTGGTTTCTTGATTTGACAAGCCATCTTCTACGTTCCCTTTCTTTAATATTTTAATCATTTTCTTGGTTATTTGACTCCTTGTAGCGATCTAGTGGTTTAATTTATTTTGTGAGTTTGAACTCAATTTTCTTTAAATATCCAAGTATATTCTTCGTCAATCAATTCCATTTACAATGGAAATAACTTACCTTCACATAATTTACATAAGATGTCCATGGAATTTAATCATTAAACCGATAATCTAATCAAACTAATCCCATTTTGGTATTTCATGTGGAATTGGGCTATAACGAATTATGAGGTCATTTTTCTAAGTTTAAGAGGAAAATTTTAATTGCACATTATCTAAGAGTTAAGATTATCAACTTGATTATCTAGAGTGATCTGAAAATTGAGACCTAATTTCACACAAGTTTGAAGAGGAAGCCTGGTGTGGTCATAGGGGATGATCACTATATGGAGACCCCTTACCAATACCTTTAGAAAAATAGAAGACCAATTTTGACACCAAGCCTAAATAAAAAATTTGACCATGGTTTCATGTAGAGGAGGTTGATTTCAAATTCATGGATGATTAATAAATAGAGACATTGTGTCTCTATATTCATAAGGAAAGTCACAATTGAATTGAATATGGTTCCACATGTGTAAAGAGTATTGAAAGGTCAATCCCAATTTTGATGTTGGGGTTGATTAGTAAATTGAGCCAATGGTAAGAACTTTAATAATTGGATGGCTTGATTTTAAAGTGTTGGACCAATCAAGGATAATTGGCTTTCGAAGAAATGTAATGATACAAATGCTTAAAATATCATAACAAAATAGAAGTACATACCATGTATAGAATATGAGTGAGGAGCACAACAACAATATATATAAGTTACAGAATAACTCCTTAAAGAATAGGAGAACATCTTTCACATAAAAAGACACATTCATCCATAACATTTCACATGACACAATAATGAATGCATGACTTCTATATATAACTATTCAGACTTGCACATGAGTCCCCTTTACCACTAGGTCGACCCTATTACATATATATTTACATATTACATGTACATTTAGGCCCATATATCCCCCCCGCTTGGGGTCATATCATATACATTTAGCCCTATATATTCTTCCCTAGGGTCATAACATAGTACCCTCCTTCAAAAAGATTTTTCCTCAAAGATTTGTAATTAAAGGCTTTACATGTGATAAAACCAAGTAATATGATTTTATTATGTTCGTTATTTTTCCATTCCATTTATGATGATATATCCATCCAAAATCATTTATTTTCAGTCATAATACTTTGTGTCTAGTTGTTGCATAATTTTATTTCCCTTGATTACATGTACCATTGTTTAAGCTTCTTCAATTTGTAGTAGATATTGGTCTATGATAATATCTTGTTGAAGAGTGATTTTGTAATGCTTTGTTCCATGAATATTGACAAGTATTCCATCTTCTTCTTTCATAATGTTGATATTTACCTTCTTGTCTTCCTTGAAATCTTTTCTCATAATTTCATCTATATTCTTTTCAGAGACACTGGAATCCTTTTTATTCCTTGCTTCTTCTTTGATTTTTCTATCCTTGAGATAATACCATCATATTTAGCATATAGATCGTCTAGATGTAGTTCAATGTCTTCAAGAATCTGGTGACTTTCTTGAATCTTGTCTTCTTTCTCTTTTTGAAGCTGTAATTTCACCCCATTTTCACCCCATTTATCAATTATGATGACCTTCTTCATTTCTGGATTTCATTTCTAATTTTACCTAATTAGTATTTAGGGATTCCTCAACCTTCCTGCAAATATCCTCTTCAAGTCTTTTGGTAGATTGTCCATCCGAGATCCTTGTTTCTTCTTGATTTTGTTAATTTTTATTTTCTTTTTTCAATCTCCTAATCTCATCCAATAGCTTTTTATTATAGGTTTTTAATCTACATACATCTTCATATTTCTTTTTCAATTCTTACCTTGAATCATCATTTTTCCACGTTGCTTTGCTACTCTTTTCTTGATTTAGGTTATCAACCTCCTTAATGAGTGATTCATTAAGGTATTGTATTTTAGATAGCTCCTCACCCTTGTTATTAATGTCATCCTTTGATTCTTTTAATTAATCTTAAATTCTATACAATTCCTCCATTTTTCTATCACTAATTGATTTATGGGAGAAGCATTTTTCAAATTCTTCCCATGTGGAGTAGAATCTAGTATCTTCATCAAGGCTTCTCCACCACTTTTAAGGTTCACCATAAAACATAAGGATTTCCTAAAAAGGGTTACTACATTTTTATTTTACCATCATCAACCAATCCATAGTATTGATTCCATCTTTATCCATATTTTGTAAGTTTGTACATTTCCATTGATTCTTAATCGAGGTATAACCTTAACCCTTAGCTCAAAACCTTATTATATTAAGTATAATGATATTAAATGGTTATCATAACTTCTCCCATATAATACGCTATGTTTCTTCTTTCTAATGGCCTTGGAATCATCTCAGTCTAACATACCAATCAAAAGTCATGGTAGTTTTAAGTAAACATACATTTGAAACTATGATTTGAAGTTTGTTCTACTGGTCGACCTTCCTTTTGACATATTACTGAAATTTCAACCCCTATGAGTCTGAAATCTCGACCTTTTGTATTATTAAATTTCTTCTCTGTAATGACACAAGTGTAATAAAAATTGGCTGTGTCAAATCAAATTTATGGTAACTTTCCCAAACCTTGTTGATTTTTGGCTTTTTCCAAACCTTGTTGAAACCCTTGGGCAAAGTCATGTTCAAAAGGCCATTGATCGTAAGTACTTTGACTTGCATTTTTATGAATACTCATGTATATTATCCATAAATTAAGAACGAAAGCAAATCTGATTAGACACCTAGGGTAACAACGTGATTTGAATATAGATTCGGATAATGTGCTACATAACTTAAATAGTAATGTATAGTTCCATACCAAAGCATATCAGCTTTGTATTTATTCTTTTCTAAGGAGATAATCAGAATACCAATTTTAAATTTAATTTTTGGTGAATGTTAAGAACTTCATAATATTGTGATCTGATTATTGTAATAACCTATACATATATTCATTTATTTTAAATATTGGCATTATGTATTTCCCTATATGATTTTATTGATGGGTCAATAATTTCATCTTGATACAAAACAATTTATTTATTTTAATGTTTTTAACTTGTGCCAAGACTACATATTCCTTCACCTCTCAGTATTTCTTAAACTATTATCATGATATTCTTTGAAATAATACTATGATTATAATTTACAGTGTATTTTTATATATAAAGACCATTTTGATTATCTTTATGTTTTTGGGTTTTTTTATATTGTGCAATAAAATTATTCATAATGTTTCTTCTCATTTTTAATCTTTTATGATTTGGATATTGTAATATGTGATATACAAGTTTCAAGATATACAAATTTTATTCTTGAGTCTTTTTAACAAATTATTTTTAAAAAGAAATTAATTTATATATATATATATATATATATATATATATATATAAGTAATCATTTCATTTCTACTCTATAAAATTAATTATTTTCATTTCTATGTAAAATAAAAGAAACATTAAATAATTATTTTGTTATTCACTACAATATTTATAAATCCTAAAATTATCTTAGAAATAGTCATCAACATACACTTATGTGTTTTAACATTTATAAATCCTAAACTTATCTTAAAAATAGTCATCTACATACACTTATGTGTTTTATTTTTTTCTCATTGTACTACTTATAAAATAATACTCTTTTCAAAACAGAAAACATTTTACTATAATTTTAATGTTTTCTTTCTGCAAATTGTCCAATGACAAAAGAACACTATAATCTATAAGATATATATAAATAATGTAGTTCTCACAACCATTTACATATATGGGCATGCTTCAATAATTTAAGAAACAAACCAAAGTTACTTGTTCTTTTCACCTAGATCTTTCATAATTATTCCAAAACTACGGAAAAGTGTATAACCTTCTCCGGATTTCTCAGAATTTTTTTTCTTCCAAAAACAATCAAACTCATTTCTCACAAGTGCTTAGTAAGATCCTCCCTCATAACATACTTCTATATAACATATTTCCTAGGTATTTTAAAGTTGGTGTCATCCCTAACCCTAAGGAATATTCTTGGCCTACTTTTGTGTTAGCTTGTTCCTTCACATCTCACACGATTGGCTATAGGGTGTCACTTGTCCCATCGACAATAATTTACTTTTGTGGTTTTTATATTTTTCACTCATCCATGGAATAATGATTTACTCTTTGTAATTGTAACTAAATTCTCTAATCAATTTGTTTCTTTTTAATTAAATAACTAAAAAATAATAATTATAAAAATATTCATTATCAATGTTTATACTGATAGTATTTTCCAATACTTTCACAACATAAACTAACAAGAAGTTAAATTTTTAAATGTTTGTAAATTGAGGGACATTACAATGAAGGACTTCATTTGGAAATAAAATTCGATTTCTAAATTGGGTGGATTAAGAGATGGAGGTGAAAGAAAGGTTTGAACCAAAAAAGATAAGGAAAGGTCAATAAGAAGAATATATTAAAGGAGGCCCCGATTTGACAATCTAGGTTGATTTCCAAATCGGGGCATTGAAGTGGAATTGATAGTGAATCTAAAGATTCATCCTGATATTGAAATTAAGGAACACATAGATTTGAACAAAATTAGATTAATAAAGGAACTAAAAACTCAAAGAGGAACAAATCTCAAGAAAATAACTAAGTCAAGACCAAATAAATGAAAAATGATATCCCATCTAACTTGAGCATTTAAAATAAATAACCAATCTAGCAAGGCAATAAGATAACAAGGTCAATATGTTTCCCAAAGGAAAAAATCATATCCTTACTAATAACAAAATATGGGCCCCAAGATTTACTCAAAACTAAAGGGGTGAGTTGTTGAGGGCTCAACAAATGGTGACTCACTAGATGAATCCATGATTCTTCGAAACATTGCTTATTCAATCATATTTGTTTTAATAAGAATCCAAACTTTTATGAAATTTCATACCTTACCATTCAAAGAGATGGATTATTTACATACTCTTCTAGTAACATCAACGTAGAGTACCATAATTTTGTAGCCTTAGTGATTTATCAACATTTCTTAAAGATATAAGGTATATAGTTGATTTCCTTTAAAACTTCACATAAGGTTTAAGGTAACGATAATAATCATTTGCTTTTCTCTTCAATGGGGTTAAATATTTTTAATAGATAGCTTGTTCCACTTCCGTGGAGTGTTTCTCCACTTCCCATCAGAGTCAATAGCCCTATCAGAATCACCCCGGCATCACAAACCCCATTGCCACCAAGTGTCCATCACCATGATGAAGTTATCGTCATGTCCCCTTTATAAACTAACTTCCATGCCAAATATTTTTTGAATAATGGATGGGATGAAAAAATAGATTTTAAACACTAATGCGGATAATTTCTGATTATTAGGAATGAATTGGCGATACCTAAATAATAGTATTCCCGAAAACATTTTTAAATATTGGTTGTTTGAGTAAAAACATTTCATATGGTATGTTCTTTTAATGTGAATGGATGATATATTTAGGTTTATTGAATCACCGCATAACTAAATTTTCCAGATGTTTTGGGACTCAGTTTCTTAGGAAAACCCCACTCCCACCACTATTCTAACTTTCAAGTAGCAGGGAACATTTATCCATAGCTTATTTCTTTACGAAGTAACCATGAAAAGAAATGAAAGGTCACAAACATTACCAATTGTGACTAATTTTGCAAGGCCTTTCACTTAACCCGTCATGGAATTGCAAAGCATGTTAGCAAGTGGAAAAACAATGCATGTTAAAATCACTGTCAGAAATGAAATATATGTGAGGAATGATATAGAAAATATTAGTCACTTAAATCAAGATAAAAATGTAATTTTAATAAACGAGAGAGGATGGTGTCCAGTTTGAAGGGTTGATCTACATTCTTGAGCCATCATATCTAACGTTTTGGATCACTAGCTTTCTCCTTATATAATGAACAACTTAAAATATTTCTTGGAACTCAATGAAGTGCACTAATATTCAAAGTGAATATGATATGAGAGTGAAGAATACATAAACATAAATAAAAATAATTATCAAAACATATCAAGAATATTCTCAAAAGCTAGCAGACCAAATAATGACCAATTGATAAACTTAAATTGAAAAGAAACCAAAAGTGAGCTCAAACACACAATAAATTTATGAGTAACAAAGTAGAAAAATGAAAATATGGAATGATAAAATCAAGTTTGAACAGGTAATGGATTATTTGGATGCAAACCATTGATATTTAGTGAGAAGAAAATGAATCATAAGTAAGGAGTTATTAAAAAAGAATGATGAAAAATCTGTTATACATTACATTCAAATTAGAATAAAATATGTATCATAAAAAAAAATCAATGTTTAAAAATATGTATTAGAAAAACCAATTTAAATGAGTAGTTCATTTATACCAATTAATCACTTAGCTATATTAAACTATATTTACTATTTATTTCTTACCTCATAGTGCTAAGGTATTCTTTAATTATTCTATTAAAGAATGATAAAAAAACTGTTATACATTACATTCAAATTAGAATAAAATATATATCATCAAAAAATCAATGTTCAAAAGTATCTAATAGAAAAACAAATTTCTATGGGAAGCTAGATAGATAAGTAGTTCATTTATACCAATTAACCACTTGGCTATATTAGACTATCTTTACTATTTATTTCTTACCCCATAGTGCTAAGGTATTTTATTAAATTATATGCCAACTACAATATATTTTACTTCATGGGATACAAGAATACTTAGCTTTGAGGGTGTGAAAGCTTTATCTAGTGACTTATTTCCTTTAATGTGCATTTTATGAGCTATCTTTTGAATATTTTGTTAGCCAAGTTCTGTATGTAAAAGTTCCATGCAATGTTTGCAAAACTAGTTCTTTAGATTACATGACCTTGTTTTTCCATTTATTAGCAAGTGATACATTCCATCTCCAGATAAGCAAATCATTCAAACTTGAGGAAGGTGTTATTGCACAATCTATACTTTTCCAAATCCTAAAGGAAACTAGGCATATATTTACATAACACGGAGGAAGTCCTATCACTGCCACCCCAATAGGATACCTATTTCTATTTAGGAGGAGAAGAAACTCACTCCAAAGGAGATGTCCCAAGACCTAGTTGGTTGATGAAGGGATATAATACAACTTTAAAACCCACCCCTCTCTCTAGGTCACTCAAAAAAAATTCAACTCATATAGTTTAAAGGGTCAAGGAGAAATTCAAGGTGAATGGTACCTTCCCTTTACCAATGAAACACCAAAGATTATCCATAACCAATGATATCAATTTTTCAAATTAATGACTTCAAAATGGAAATATGATACTAGAACACTTTTATATATAGACAAAAGATAGAATGTATAGCAGCAACAATATGTCCGGAAATTGCAAGTTATGAGGACACAAATGATATAAAGACTTTACAATTTGATAGTATGTTGTCACTTACAATTTCAAGATTAAAATAAGTCAATAAATGACTTCAATAGGATCTCAAAACACTTGTAATAGAAAAAAAAAGATGGAAATAGCAAAACCACTTCAGAAAGTACTTAAATTAGGCAACTAAACAAACACTTTATCATATAATGATAGTAGTTTGCCTAGTACAAGTGTTGGGTGGTTTTATGGGCAGTTTAATGGTTGTTAAGGGGTTGCAATGAAATTTGTAGCAGTAGTTACAACAAAAGTAACAACCTTCAACAACTTCAAAATTTTGCACTTAGAACAATAACAAAGGGAAGGCTAGAGCCTTGGGATCTTAGCACCTAAGTTAGTGCAAATTTATGGGTTAGTTTTAGAGATTAGTATGTTGATTAGGGATGCTAAATGAAGGTTATAAAATAAATTATAGCAGTAGTAATATAGATGTTAGTGTTAGTGAGAGTTTCGAGAAGACAGTTTAAAAGTTTGTTTGATCTTATTCATCCACAAAAGTATATAAATTAGTGCCTTTTAGGGGCTTATGGAGTCAATAATAGTAACAATATCACTTGAGAAATAAAATAATTATAATTATTAGCTAAGGGAAGAAGTAAATGCAAGAGGTGTTGACACTTTAATTCCTCAAGCATTTGACCTTTTAAGGGAGGTTTTTCCAGAGAGTAGGCACTTCTAGGCCCTAGCGTACCTTCCTTAGATTTTTTGAAAGACAATTTAGTTGGTGAATAGAATGATATTACTAGAGACATAGCACTTTAAGGCTCTAATAATTACTCCCAAGAAAATGTATAATTGGAAATATCAAGCTTGTAGAAGAGTTATAGAGAGAAAGAAACATTTGTTGTTTGTCCCCTAGGGTTTAAACAAACAATTTCATAATCTTAGACATGTGAAAAGTAAATTTTACCACAAACATCCATAGAATGAATAAAAATGCATATTTTGTACTTAATTCACCAAGAATAATCAAGTCAAAACCTAGTTTAATACCATTCCACCATGAAAAAATGTCAAAATACATGACCATAAAGCTCTCCCAGGATATGTGCACTAGTTATCTCAACCAATAACCCTTAAAGAGGGAGAAAATTTCAGACTACCACTTGTGTGTGATGAGTTATAATAAAAATCAGTGTCACTTTATGTTTATTTATACAACAATTTGACCTCTAATTAATTTTAGGTCAAAAATCATGACCGACTAGGCCAGTTTTCTCAAAAATTACATTTTTACCAAAATAAATTCAATTTCCATATAAATAGGCCTACAAAGGTGACATCATTCACTTTGAGGGTAATGTTGGGCCTCAAGTGTGGGATGTTGGGTGAAGGAGATGAAACAATGGGCCTCCAAAGGCCTAAAATGTTCCCACACGTGCCAATAGCTTCATGAATGCTTCCAAGGTGACAAAATCAAATGAGAGGTAACATCTAGGGATGAAGTGGTGATGTCTAGGGCTACAGAGGTGATTTCCAAGGCCTCCCAAGGCCAATGTTCTAGTGGGAGGAGCATGATACCTTAGTTCTAGGTCTTCCACAGTGGCTACAAAGGAAACATCCTTCCTTCATTTGGTGCAAGCCTTCAATATATTCTTACCCTTTGTTGGGGTTTTAACATCCATCTTTGGGATTTGAGCCCCCATGAAGGTCTGAGCTAATCATTCCCTCATGTGTACCTGTCCATCGAGCAAGTTCCTCCAGAAACAACAAGTACGTCCTCTAGAGGTTCATAAGTCACAAGGATCATAACATGTAAATCACATCCAATAATTAAATTACCCAAACATGTGCATGAAACCTTTCTTAACACCAAAAAAAATGGTCAAATATGTTATGCAATTTGACAAGTTAGTTTTGGAGAGGATCTCAGGGTTTCCTATTAGGATAACCTCTCTTAAGTTTGGGGTGTTTCCCTATTGGAATCTAGTCCAAGTCATGTAAGTGTATGAGGTGGCATGGGGAAAATATTTGTGCATGGGGTGCATGTGATAACAAGGAAATGTAGAGTATTAAATGTGGGCTCCTTTGTCTAAGGTGAATTGCACCTTGTCATGGATGCAATTGTATCCTATCCCATTCATTTCCTTTACTTGTAGATTTCTTATTTTGATATTTTTCTCTTGTGCTTCAAGGGAATAGTTTAGGGCCATTGTCTTGGCTTGATGACTAGAGGTGACAACATTATCCACAAACATTTCACATAAATGAAAAGGTTGGATCGTAAGGAGACAACCTTTCTCTTGTCTATGCCACAAAGAGCCACTACCCTGGTTTGGTGACCAGATAGGTGGTAATGTCATATTGTTACATGTCCATGGTCATAATAGGTTCACTGGTGATTGGACCTCCTATAAATCAACTAATACCTTGAGTTTTTATGTTATCTTGTGGGTGCCCTTTTATTAATGATAAGTTTTTCACTACTTTATTGGATATCCTTGAGAAAAGCATATCGAAGGTTTCAAAATTGCATTTTAACTATTGCCAACTACTTTTACCTTTTGGTCCTTTAGCCCCTTCTTCCCATGGGGAAAGGTACAACCCTTCCTAGTGTATCCAAAACCAATGCTAAAACAAGGAAATGGGAGAGGGAAGGAATAAATATGGAAAATGGTAAGTATGGAGGGAATAGACGATGAATATTCAAATATCTAGCTATTAGAAACCCATCCTAAAGGGAAATCATCTTGCTGGGGCACTATGTCACCCTTCCAGGTTTGAACGAGAAAAAGAGAATAATTTCCAATAAAACTTCATGAAATGAAGAAGGATTCAAATAAAACATGTTCAAGTACTTAAAAAATCAAAGTGATACATACCATGATACCCATACTCATTACTTCATTGAGAAAGACTCACTGCTACTCCATGACCATGATGGTGTGATGGATACTTCTATTGGTGATATGTGGACTCTATTGAAGAAAATATGGGCCCTTTGGGGCCATTATTAAAAGTCATTTGGCTCTCAGTAGTCCATTTCCATGACTTGTGGGCCTCAAGATGTGATCTCCTTAGTTATCCCTAGGCTAGGGGATAACATCTGGCTCCAAATCAGGACATGTGCTCACCGTAGAGCGCATGATAATGTCAACATTTGTGGTATGATTTGTTCCTGCTAAGTCTCAACAAAAGACATTAGAAATTCTTAGGGTGGTGATATCACCCCTTGTCCATATATGATAAAATAAACAAATAAAAGGATCTCTAGTATAACGTATGATTATGAGCATACATATATACATAATGAATCAAGACAATATAAAAATTGCAACTATAAATATGCTAACATGATATGCAATGGTATGTACAATGGATGAAAATGACTACCTATTCTCCCTCACCTGTACTTACCTGTCAAAAGCTAGGTATAAGCATACAACCAGTACAAACATGCTAGCAATGTATCATAACACATGCATATGTGGGAGGGAGGGACAAAATCATGCCAAGTCACCCTTCAAGAAGAGTGATCAATCCATCCTAGAAGATGATCGTGAGAGGTAAAAGAATGAAATGAATATCTCAAAGAGTCTGAGGGCTAACTACCCTAGATGTCATCACTCCCTGGGGTCATCCTTGGGTTCTTGGAAAAATTTTGTAATTATATCATCATCTCGTTGCCAAATGTGAAAATTATTAGGAACTTCATATGATTGGTGTAAAGGAAACATTCGAATATA
>JASDQU010683043.1:58311-75223 GCA_032191745.1 Picea mariana
ACATAAATTACTAAACGATGACAGTTTGATTATTAGTACATGCACGAGAATTGTATGTACTAGCTACACATGCAATTCTTGTACATATACACTAGTATGTATGGGATTTCTTGACTTACTTACTGATAATGTCAGTTACTTGTTATGAATGTGTGAACCATGCTCTTTTCCATTGTACCATAAGATACCTTAACTTCGGGATGAATTTTCCTGAAGGGTGGGTGTATGTAACGACCCTAGTTGGATAAATGTTTAAGAAATTATAAAGTAAAACTAATTAGGGGATTAATTATGTTAACAAGGTACTAATTAAACAAAGATGATTTAATGATATTAATTAAGTAAGTTATTAATTAATTAAAGGTTATAATTGTGAATAGTTAATTAATAATTTAACTAGAAATTACATTTAATAACATGAGTAATAGATTTAATAGATTAATAAGATATATTATAAAAAGGTTACGTGCCCAACAAGGAATAACCTATTAATCCTGAGAGGATAAAATATTAAAGGAAGGGATAAGGGGAATTAATGGGGGGGTAGGTAAAGAAGTAAAAGGAAAGTCGGTGGAGGGATAAGGAGGGGAAGGAGTTTGATAGGAGGATTATTCTACGGAGGTTGGGGATGGATTTCGGGAGGTCTGGGATTTGCAGAGAGGGAGGTGAAATTTTGTGAGTGGGATTGATACAGTGCACCAGAGTTGCTGGGGGTTTTGGGCACAGGGGCCAGGATATCCATTGATGTTATGGAGCTAGGGAGCTACCTAGTTGGCAGGGAGGAACGGTTTTGGGCAGTGTTTTGCAGAAGTTGTCAAGGAGGCTAGCGGCAGACAAATGGATTATTAGCATCAGGTTCAGGTATTTCAAATTTTGCAATTTTTTTTAATCATTTATAAAAACATTTATTATGTGTTGATTAATTTATAAATTCTTAGGTGTTCAATTAAACGAATTATTGAATTTTGTTTATGTAAATTCTACTCGGCCTTTACACTCCTGATATAGGATTGTTCAAATATAAGGAAACAAAGTGGATCTTGGGCCCCTGTTGGGCCCCCAAAACTCTTACACAGGCCCTTTGTTTTCCACGTGTAGGTCCAATAATAAACCCATGTACTTTTTTCTTAATCTCCTTCTTTGGAACCTTTTAAAAAAACAACTTTGGGCTCTATCCCCCTTTACTTTGACTATTTTATCATATGACCATGGACAATGAGGAAGCACCTAACAAAAACACGCTACTTCAGAGCTCCAAGAATGATGCAGGAGCATCGACAACTCATTAAGTGAGCCAGCGCGGAAGTGGAAGACAGCTGGACAGCGCCAACACCAAAATTTTGAAAACAGCTTGATATTGTTGCGCAAACATTAATGTGTGGATTTAATGAAGCACACTTTGTATATTGTAATGGACCTTGAGCGGATAGCTCTCGTCCTTAGGTAGGTAGCCAGAATTTAATATAGTTAATGCAGTTAGATAGGAATTTAATTCTAGATTTGATAGCGTAGAGTCCAAGAGGGAAAACGGATATAGACACCCTCCTTTGTACATTGTAACATTATGAAACAACATTGTTGAAGAAGATCAAGAAGAAAATTGTATGAAGAACACCCATGTACAGACATTGAATTAATAGAAAGAGCTTTTGATTCAATTTCATGGTTTGTGTATTCTCTGTGTATTTATGATATTATGCTCATGAATGTTTTCTTTCTGTCATACATTTTCTTTTATATGTTGTGTATGTGATTTAATGGTTGAATAGAAGTCTGAGAAGGAATGTGAATGAGTTTCAATTGTTTCTCTAATTGAGCCAAGCGATTCCTACAAGTAGTGCAGTTGAATTGTCCGCAAGGAGTGCATTGAGAGAAGGGTTAAATTAGAGTTAGCTTTTGTTCTCATTCATCTCAGAAGTGCAAGGGTACAGTGCCATGCAAGGAGTGTGCAGGCCAAACTAAGTCTCAGAGTTGTGATTCTGAGCAAAAGAGATTGAAATATTTCTGCTGCAGGAGTGCGCAGGATCGAAGGCTTCAACACTTAGACGTTGTTGAATATTTGCCGCAGGGAGTGCAAGAGTTTCCTAAATGGACTCGAGAGTTGAGAGAGAAGCTCAGGAATGATAGGCCTTCAAGTTCGTTGAAGGAAAAGTGAAAAAGTTGTGCCTTGAAGGTTCCAAGGAATGCCGCAGGTTTGCGCGCAAGGTGACGAGTTCTGTGGAAGAACGACTCGTCGTTTCGTGGATTGGATAAGGAAGAAACGGACAGACAAAATTCTCCGAGGAGATTTCACGAAGTTCCATGGATCATTGGATATTACGAGGTGCAAGGAGGTTATAGTGCAGGTGTGGAAAAGGTTCGAATCTCAGGAGGGTAGGAGCTATTGATCAGGATCACGAGGAGCGTTGGTTCTACTCGTGGATTGGCATATCGGGGGTTTATGTGGTGAGACTCCAAATCTATGCAACGAAAGTCATGATATAGCGAGATGTGATATCCCAACAGCTACGTCAGTAGTGTGGGCCACAAGAGATAGGGGAGGACAGGTGGCATAAACCATCAGAGGTTCAGCTTCTTGGGCATCGGGAGTCGACCGGGAAATTATTTGACCTCGTGAGTAGCGAAGTCATGAGGTAGCAATATTGTGAGTATCAGTGTCTTCGGCATCGGGAGTCGAGGAAGGAGTCATTTTATCTTGCGAGTAGTGAAGACGCGATAAAGTGAAGTCCCGACAAAAGAAAAGCGAAGTCAACGTTGACTGGTATCTCGAGTCTCGGGGATTCGAGAGCCCAGCGATCAACAGAGAACTTGCGAAGCTGCAAGTTTCGATCCTCCAATAAGTAAGTAAAGGGGATCACATGGATAGAATTGTGGGTAGATATTTCCCGATAGGGAAATAGAAGAACATTGACATTCTTCAAGCCGAGAGAGAAGAAGGTCCTGAGGAAGCGGACATGCCTGTGGGTGCGCCTACGCCAGAGTGGTATCAGAGCGGGATTTGTTCTTTTCTTTTTGTAGCATAGAGAGAAGAAAAAGTCACCATGCCGCCCAGGAGAGAAAGGCAGTCACCAGACCCAGAATATAGGGAGGTGAGAAGAAGAGGTAGGTCAGCAGGGAATCTAGAAATGGAGAGACAGATGAGAGATCTCCGAGCAAGGATCGAAGACATGGAGACAGCAAAAAGACGTAGAGTCGGTGCTGGAGATTTCAGTCATTCCCAAGTTGAAGAGGAAGTTGGACATGAAGAAGGAGAGGTCACAGAAGAAGACGCATCAACCGAGCGGTTGATCAAAGCTATCGCCAGGATGGGTACGAAGGAAAAGATGGACATTTCCGTCTATGATGGAAATCTAGATGCAGAAGAGTTGCTAGATTGGATTAGAGATCTTGACACCTACTTTGACTATGAGGAGGTTGAAGAGGATAAAAAGGTCAGACATGCTGTCACACGCTTGAAGGGACATGCAGCATTGTGGTGGGACGAGATACAAGCTGACAGACGCTGTAAAGGCAAGTAGAAAATCAAAAGATGGGATCGAATGATTGTGAAGATGAAGGAAAAGTTCATCCCAAGGGATTATCAAATCACTCTGTTCAGGAGGATGCAGAACCTCAGACAGAAACTGATGACAGTGAAACAATACAAAGAATTCTATCGACTGAACATCAGAGCAGGTCATCGGGAGAGCGATGATGAAAAGGTTGCTAGATATCTGAATGTTCTGAGACACGACATTCATGATGAATTAAGCATGGTTACCATCAAGACAGTGGAGGATGCTTACCAGATGGCTTTAAAAGCTGAGGAGAATCTGAGCCATAAGCAAGGTCAATGAGGGTGAGGCAGGAGTCAACCCAGAGACAAGGCAGTTGCCCAGGAGAAATTCCAGAAGCCCAAGGAGGAGTGGAAGAAACCTCAGGGTAAATTTGAAAGAGGTGGAACCTCACAGAGGCAGCCATATGCAGAACCAAGAGGACAACAAAATGATCAGCGAGGAGATTATGCTGACGCAAACACTTTTCCTCATACCAGAGGTAGAGGAAGATGCCTAGGTGGAGTAATCACATGTTTCACATGTGGGAAAAATTGGCACGGGTCTTACGAGTGTCCAGAGAAAAAGAAGAACATGGGAGAAGCTCACATCGCAGAATCGCAGAGGCGGGATGTTGAGGCCGAAGACATAGAAGGCGGAAGATCGCTTGCGATGCATAAAGTCCTTTTGACACATGAGAAAGAGGTGGAGATTTGAGCTCAAAGGACCAGACTGTTCAGGACAGCTTGCAAGACCAACGACAGGGTATGCAAGGTCATTATAGATAGTGGTAGCACAGATAATCTCATATCCATAGAAATGGTGGAAAAGCTGGAGCTGGAGACGAATGATCACCCGAGTCCATACAAAGTTTCGTGGCTATAGAAGGGACATCAGGTGAGTGTCACCAAACAATGCTTGGTTGAATTCAAGATAGGGGAATATAATGATAACATTCTGTGTGATGTTATTCCCATGGACGTATGTCATCTATTGCTGGGTAGACCATGGCAATATGACAGAAATGTGATTCATGATGGGAGAATGAACACATATACCCTGGAGAGGAATGGGAGGACATACAGGTTGCTTCTGATAAAGGATAAAGAGGTGAAACTAGAAGTGAGCAACGCAATACTTCTCATGAGTGGGAAGGAGCTTCTTAGAGAGGTTTAGAATAAAGAAGATCCACAATTCTTTGTTGTCAAAAAATCGAGAATTGTTCTGACTAGCACAAGAGTGGATGATTTACCAAATGAAGTTCAGGAACTGCTGGAAGAGTTCGCTGACATCATAGTGGATGAATTACCTCATTCGTTGCCACTGATGAGAAGTGTGATTCATCACATAGACCTCATACCAGGAGCTAGTTTGCCGAACAAAGTTGCGTACAGGTTGACGCCACAAGAAAATGAAGAGGTCAAGAGGCAAGTCCAGGAGTTGATGGACAAAGGATTGGTCAGGGAAAGTTTGAGTCCATGTGTTGTTCCAATAGTGCTCAGTCCGAAGAAGGATGGAGGTTGGAAAATGTGCACCGATTCAAGAGCGATCAACAAAATAACCATCAGGTACAGGTTTCCACTGCCAAGAATGGATGATCTGATGGATTGCTTGAGTGGGGAAAAATTCTTTTCAAAGATTGATTTGAAAAGTGGATACCACCAGATTCGCATGAGGGAAGGCGATGAGTGGAAGACAACCTTCAAGACCAACGAAGGACTGTATGAATGGTTAGTTATGTCGTTTGGCTTAACAAACACGCTGAGTACCTTCATGAGGTTGATGAACGAAGTCCTAAGGGAGTTCATCAGAAAGTTCATCATTGTTTATTTGGATGACATACTGATTTACAGTAAATCAGAGGCTGAACACCTGAAGCATTTGGCCATTGTGATGAGGAAGTACAGCAGGAGAAGTTGTTGATCAATATGAAGAAATCCTCATTTATGAAGACAGATCTCATCTATTTGGGTTTTGTTATTTCGGCTAATGAGTTGAGGATGGATCCAGATAAGGTGGAAGTAATCAAGAATTGGCCATCACTGAGAAATGTATTCGAGGTGAGGAGTTTTCATGGTTTGGCTAGTTTCTACCGGAAGTTCATCAAGAATTTCAGTGGGATTAGCGCAACGATGATGGAAAAAGTGAAGAAGCGGCATAAGACTTTTCACTGGACAGTGGAGGCTGAGAAGAGCTTCAGTTTGTTGAAGCATAAGATAACGGAACAACCAGTTTTGGTGTTGCCAGATTTCCAGAAGACATTTCAGGTGAAATGTGATGCAAGTGGATTTGCCATAGGAGTGGTCTTAAGTCAAGAAAACAGGTCGATCGCATATTACAGCGAGAATCTAGATGAGGTGAAACTGAAATACTCCACGTATGATAAAGAATTTTATGCTATCATACAGGCACTAAAAAAGTGGAGGCATTACTTGATCCCAAAATAATTTGTGTTGTACAGTGATAATCATGCATTACAATTTGTAACTCAACAGGAGAAGTTGAATTAGAAACATGCAAAATGGGTAGAGTATATGAAGAATTTCACATTTGTGACTAAGCATATTTAAGGTAGTGCTAACAAAGTGGCTAATGCTTTGAGCAGGAAATGTTTGTTGCTGAAGGAGTTCCAAGTCAAAACATTGGTTTTTGAAAATCTCAGGGACATGTATGCAAGTGATGCAGATTTTGGAGAAGCATATGAAGCAGCTGAGAATCCAGTTCTTAGAGACAAAATCCCATGAATAGACTACATGATCCAGGAGGGATTGATGTTCAAAGGCAATCAACTGTGTATTTCGAATTTCTCCATGAGGGAGAACCTGTTGAAGGAGAAACACAGTGGAGGCTTAGCAGGACATTTTGGGCATGACAAAACATTCGCGAAGCTGAATGAGTCATATTTTTGGCCAGGGATGCGAGCATATGTCAAAAGATTTGTTGACAGATGTCGATTTTGCCAGCAGTCAAAGGGGAGAAAGCAGAATGCCGGTTTTTATCATCCATTGCCCATACCAGAAAGGCCATGGGAGGCGATAAGCATGGATTTTGTATTAGGGTTTCCGAGGACGCAAAGAGGTGTTGATTCCATCTTTTTGGTCGTAAACAGGTTTTCAAAGATGGCACACTTCATTCCATGCCAGAAGACTAGCGATGCAACGCACATCGCAATTTTTTTTTTCAAGGAGGTCATTCGACTTCATGGATTGCCGAAAAGTATAGTTTCGGACAGGGACACAAAATTCATAGGGCATTTTTGGAGGACCTTATGGAAGAAGCTAGGAACTAACTTGGCATTTAGTTCTTTGTATCATCCTCAGACGGATGGACAAACAGAGGTGGTCAACAGAAGTCTGGGAGACTTGCTGAGAAGATTGGTGATAGAGCACCATGGCAGCTGGGATAGCGTATTGCCACAGGCAGAGTTCGCATACAACAATTCAGTGAATCGGAGCACGGGGAAAATTCCATTTCAGGTTGTATATGGGATGTAGCCAAGAGGAGTTTCTGAATTGCGATATTCAGAACAGACTGCAACTAGCAGTGCTAGTGCAGAAGAATTCGTTGAGGCGATGAAGGAACTTCACAGCAGGGTGAAGGAGCGACTTCTGAAATCAAATCAGGAGTATAAGCGCAGAGCAGATCAACATCAGAGACAAATTCAGTTTTAAGTTTGTGATATAGTTCTGGCACACTTGAGGAAGGAAAGGTTCCCAAGGGGAACATACAATAAACTCAAAATGAAGAAAATCGGGCCATGTAGGGTCCTGAAGAAATTCGGAGAGAATGCTTATGAGATTGAGTTGCCAGATGGCATCAGAATCTCTCCGATATTCAATATTGCAAATTTATACCCATACAAGGCTGGAGAAATAGATACTGGAAATGAGGAGCCAGTGATCCAGTGGATGAAACAATTGCCAGTAGAAGAAAAGCCACGGATGGAGTGCATACTGGACAAGCAAGTGGGTAAGAAGACCAGGCGAAAAGAATACTTCGAGTATCTGGTCAAGTGGAATAATCACCCACTGGAATATGATAGCTGGGAGAGCGAACCTGTGATACAGAAGCATGGACAGAACATGCAGGAGCTCATGGATATGATCCCATGAATGTTTTCAAGCCGAGGAGTATGATGCAGGAGCATTAACAACTCATCAAGCGAGCCGGTGCGGAAGCGGAACACAGTTGGACAGCACCAGCACCAAAATTTTGAAAACACCTTGATAGTGTTGCGCAAACATTAATGTGTGGATTTAATGAAGCACACTTTGTATATTGTAATGGACCTTGAGTGGATAGCTCTCGTCCTTAGGTAGGTAGTCGGCATTTAATATAGTTAATGCAGTTAGATAGGAATTTAATTCTAGATTTGATAGCATAGAGTCCAAGAGGGAAAACGGATATAGACACCCTCCTTTGTACATTGTAACATTATGAAGTAGCATTATTGAAGAAGAGCAAGCAAGGAATTGTATGAAGAACACCCATGTACAGACATTGAATTAATAGAAAGAGCTTTTGATTCAATTTCTTGGTTTGTGTATTCTCTATGTATTTATGATATTATGCTCATGAATGTTTTCTTTCTGGCATACATTTGCTTTTATATGCTGTGTATGTGATTTCATGGTTGAATAGAAGTCTGAGAAGGAATGTGAATGAGTTTCAATTGTTTCTCTAATTGGGCCAAGTGATTCCTGCAAGGAGTGCAGTTGAATTGTCCGCAAGGAGTGCGTTGACAGAAGGGTTCAATTAGAGTTAGCTTTTGTTCTCATTCATCTCAGAAGTGCAGGGGTACAGTGTCGTGCAAGGAGTGCGCAGGCCAAACGAAGTCTCAGAGTTGTGATTCTAAGCAAAAGGGATTGAAAGATTTCTGCTGCAGGAGTGCGCATGATCGAAGGCTTCAACACTTAGACGTTGTTGAAGATTTTCCGCAGGGAGTGCAAGAGTTTCCTAAAGGGACTCGAGAGTTACGAGAGAAGCTCAGGAAGGATAGGCCTTCAAGTTCATTGAAGGACAAGTGAAAAAGTTGTGCCTTGAAGGTTGCAAGGAACGTTGTAGGTTTGCGCGCAAGGTGACGAGTTCTGTGGAAGAACGACTCTTTGTTTCGTGGATTGGATAAGGAAGAAACGAACGGACGAAATTATCCAAGGAGATCTTGCGAAGTTCCGTGGATCATTAGATCTTACGAGGTGCAAGGAGGTTATAGTGCAGGTGTGGAAAAGGCTCGAAGCTCAGGAGGGTAGGAGCCATTGATCAGGATCACGAGGAGCATTGGTTCTACTCGTGGATCGGTATATCGGGAGTTTGTGTGGCGAGTCTCCAAATCTACGCAACAGAAGTCGCGATATAGGGAGATGCGATATCCTGATAGCTATGTAAGTAGTGTGGGCCACAGGAGATAGTGGAGGACAGGTGGCACAAACCATCGGAAGTTCAGCTTCTCGGGCATCGGGAGTCGATGGGGAAATTATTTGACCTCGCGAGTAGTGAAGTCGCGAGGTAGCGATATTGCGAGTATCGGTGTCTCGGGCCTCGAGAGTCGAGGAAGGAGTCATTTGATCTCGCGAGTACTGAAGACGTGATAGAGAGAAGTCCCGACAAAAGAAAAGCGAGGTCAGTGTTGACTGGTATCTCGGGTCTCGGGGATTCGAGAGCTCAGCGATCAACAGAGAACTTGCAAAGCTGCGAGTTTCGATCCTCCGATAAGTAAGTAAAGGGGATCACGTGGATAGATATTTCCCGATAGGGAAATAGAAAAACATTGACGTTCTTTGGGCCGAGAGGGAAGAAGGTCTTGAGGAAGAGGACGTGCCTACGAGTGTGCCTGTGCCAAAGAACTTTGAGATCTAGGAGATGTATCTTCACTACCTTCCAAAACCATTGAATGCCAAATTTGATGAAGCTTCAAACACCTATGGGATCAACAGTCCCTAATCTCCATCAAGATATACACATCGCAGTGACTCGAGGAATCTGAGATTCAGAGATTTTCCCCACTCTACTACACAACACATGTGAAGTGCCAAATTCTGAACCAATATAATGGATGGTCATCGTCTACCACTATATCGACAGTCCCTGTTTATTTCGTTCTCTTGGATTCCAATATTCTCACTACCTAAACTACACATCCTCCAGGACACATGATTTGAAATACCTCAAAATCAGATTGGACAGTTCTGGCGCTACCCCAAATCAACGGCTTAGGATGCCTCTAGGGCTTCAGGCTTTATGCCCATTTAATGCACAACACCAACAATCCTCCAAAGTGTCAAACCATTGAACTCGCGAAGGGTCTAAATCAATGATCCATGATTTCCCAGCCTCCAATGGCTAGGATATTCTTCGCTTCTCTAGACTTCAGGATTTCAGGTGTGCCATCACATTCTATCCTCCGAAGTGTCTAACTGGAACATGTAATATCTTCCATCCATATTTCCCTTGAAAATTGACGGATGAGATCAACCATGGGACTCTAGACTTTGAGCCTCCAGAAGTCCCCACAAATATGCACACTTCTTCCTTTAGAGTACCAAAACTCTGGACTCTAGGATATCCTTCTATGTGTCCTCAATAATCAAAGACTGAGATATACTTCAGCTCCTAGCCCTTTGGGAATTATTGACACAACTTGAACCAATTCCTTTGAATTTATAGTTCTTCGGACCTTCTGATTTGGCACCACATGTCCTTTTCAAATAGATGTATAGGATGGACTCTGGAATTCGGGAGTCCTCATAGATCTGTACCTTGTTTCTCCTGGACTGTCAAGATTTTGAATTGTCCTCAATATGTTGACTCATGTATTCTATGCCGACATATATTATTTTCCCTGACCTTCGGAGCTTCGGGATTTCTCAACTCCACCCAACACACACTCACCTCCTCCAGAGTATTGAGGCTCCAGACCACAGGATCTAGCGCCACATGTCCTCCTTTGAGCAATGAATCATATCGATTCTTGAATTTGGAGCTTCATATAAATAAAACCCTTCTCCCCTCTATTCCCCCGGAAGTTCGGTCTTCCACACCACCCCTAATTTGCTGACACGTGTCCTCTACAAATGGATAGTCCAGACTTACTTTGACTCCCGGGGACTTTGGGGAACTTGTCTCCTCTGCACCTAATTATGTAAAACCTATAGAATTATGAAGTCCAAAGGACCTATAGGGTTAAACTTTATGCTACTTCCCTTAATTTGGCGGTTGTTGTAGCTCACACCCAGATCTAGAGGATGAGATTTGTTATCCTCCTATGTGCTCCTCATTCATTCTAGATCAATATCTAATGGTGCAAATATTCTCCTGTAGCTGATCCAATGAATCCTTTATCTTCCTCCTTTGCTACTTCCTGGGCTTTCCTTCTGATGAAGGATTTTCAAACAATTTTAAAGGCTTGGCCTTTGATATTCTCCCTCAAGGTTGTTTGTTCGGCCTTGGCTTGCACCTGAAAAAATGCTACTCCTCCTAAGCTTTCTTCAACACTTTCGTGAAGTGTCAGCACACACTTGTGCTTTTTTCCTGAACTCGATATTTAAGAAAGTCTTCGGCGCACTCTTTGTGCTATCTCTCCTTTGAAAGCTTAGGACCTTTGAAGGTCACCTACACATTCCTTGTGTCCCTACTGAACTTGAAACCATTCATCTTCAAAGAGGCTCGACATTCTGTTCCTTCAAATTAATTATGATGTCATATTAGAACTCTACGCTCTTCCTCCCAAGCTTGACCAACAGTTTAACAATGTGTTTTTTTTCATGCAGTCCTTGCGCAGGTTCACTTTCTGAATCCTAAACTTTGAAAATTCACTTACACACTCCTTGCACTCTCTGTGTATACTTTCACTCAACTCTCCTTCAATTCTTAACCTTCTAGTGTTTCCTCTTAGAAGCCTTCTCATAGAACCTGAAACATATTCTCATGAATTCCTTTCACCTTCTCGATGCACTCCTTCCAGATCCTCCTTGGAGTGTTCATTAACTCTAGCGTGTCTTCTCCCGCACTATTCATTTTGAGCTTTAAAATAGTTTTTGTGTACCTACTTAGAACGCTCCTCATAGAACTCTAAATACAATTCTTGCAAACTCCTTGCACTGGACTTTTAGAGTTCTCTAACAACTCTAAGGTGCACTCCTTGCACAACCATGAGAGCCCAAAACCTCTCAAAAGCTATAGACAGAGAATTATTCCTACTCCTGCAAATTGAAACATATATTCATATATGGCATTCATAAACATAGAAAAAATTTTCAAAGACATTCAAAAGAACTCATAAAAGCACACAGAAACCTCATGGTCAGGGAAATATACTCCTTGTATTAATATCTGAAATGTTATGTACAAATGTTTATTTTTTACAAAGGAGGGGATTCTTGCGCCTTCCTCCACCTACCTCATTAATTACATTAAATCACCATCTAGTCTGCATCGGATCTAGATCCACCTAATTGTCAGCCATTAATGGTGAATTTAGCTGTTACAATACTCAGCATATACAAAGATAGTGGCTCGGTTTTTGTTGAGCCTACAAACTTAAATTACATTGAATTTCATTAAAAGTTCAAATTTAGCTCAAAATTTGGGATGGTTGGCACATCCTTCTTCAGGTTATGTTCCCTCTAATTTCATGGATGCACTGGCTTGCTAATGCATGGTTGAAGTGGAGTGATGCTCCTGCATTAGAAAGACTCATTGCTACTCCAAGACCAGGGTGTTGTGATGGATACTACCACTAGTGATATGTGGATTGCATGGAAGAAAAGAGGGGCACTCCTAGGCCAAGCTCAATTTGTATGGCTTTCAGTACTCCATATCTAGTAAATGTGGACCTAAAGACATGATATCCTTAGTTATCCCTAGACTAGGGGATAACAATAGGTTTTTATTATTTGGAAGGAAATGAAATGTAGTAGACTCTAAAACTTCAGGGAATCATTCACAAAGAAAAAATAAATGAATTATTAATATTTCCATGCTCTGGACATAATTTGAAGCTTCCAAAAAACAATCTCTTTAATGATTCATAAGATATTTCTTCTCTTAATACTTCATGTGTACGTTATGTTTTCCTTTCTCAAGTATGAGGCTTTTTCCACCATACATTTCTGTATATAAGACCTTCATAGGATAATTCGATTACCAAAAAACATTTACATGACCAAAAACAACTAATCATGGTAAGTTTTTTGCATTACTCTTCAGACATGATTATTTATTTTTTTATTTATATAGGCTATATTTGATCAACTTTGTAAGATTTAAAATGAATTATCATATAATCAGTAAATATACATTGAGGGGTAAAAGTAAGGACAAAAAATTAGCCACATGGAACCTTTTTTATACACAAATGTATGATAAAACTAATCAACTGATTTAACTACCCAAATTATGTTCTTCATTAAATAGATTGTTTAATTTTTTGTAAAATTAACCTAAATATCTAGTTCTTGGATTGAACAAAACCCATACCTATCTGGATGTTTCTAATTTTATTCTTCATCTTATCATTTTCATGTTGTAGGAATCTTGAATAATATGAGAGAATCTGCTTTAACCAAACTTTTGGATTTAGAGAAAAACTAGACTATTCGATAAAGAAAATAAAGTGTATACATGTATGGCCTAGTGGCATTAAGGGATATTCAAGTGAAATTAATTAGTGCAATAAAACTAAAATTATGAAAATCTTTTCTCCTAAATAGAATGAAATAAAAAAAAAACTATCTATGATACAATTTCCTATCCTACACTAACCACTATAATATGTATGTCAAGTGAAATCATAACATTACCGCAGGCATCCAAAGATTTTAAAAAATCAAATAAAATCAAATATGTGCATAGGTTTGAATTGGTAAAATACATTGTCATGAAGGATTGAAATTGAAATTATTATAACATCAATAAGTTAGTTAATAGCAAGGAATAGTATATGCATACCACTTTTTTGGAAATGATGCAAGAGCATATTTGGCCTCAAGAAATATGTATCAAGAAAAAACAATTCAATTTTGAGTTAATAAATTGTAAGGTGAGATAAGTGTTGCAACTCCCATGATACCATTTCATACGATATGACCCAAATGATGGAATATGTGGGGTTAAATGTATATGGAATGACCCCAAGTGGGTGGAATATATGTGCCTAAATGTACATGTAATGTGTAAATGTAAAGGTAATAGGGTTGGCCTAATATTAAAGGGGCCTCACATGTAGGTGTGAATAGGTATATATAAAGATCATGTACTAATTATTGAGGACATGGGAATTGTGATGTATGAATGTATTTGGTTATATGGAGGAGGTTATCCTATTCTTTAAGGAGATATTGTGTAACTCATCTCTATTATATTCTTGAAATTGTTCTCCACACTCACATTGGTGTACATGGTGTGTACTTGTGGTTTATTATGAAGTTTTAAGTATTTGGTTCATAACGGTTGGTATGAGAACATCGATCCTAGGGTTTTTCTACTTCAAGCAAGTCATATTGACATGTTTCGCTATAATTGTTTTTGGGGATGATTTAGATATAGAAAGTTTTAGGTTAATTATAAGAGATATCAATGTACCTTTGGTGAAAGGTTCACGTTCTGGTTCATTATAATTTTGTATATATATCGCATGGAAGTTAGGGATTTTTATTAGCCCTAGATATCAATCTCAAACAAGTCATTTGAGGAATTTCTCTATAAATTTCATTTGTTGATGTTTCAAACTATGAAATTTGCAAAATACTAAGAAAATATAGAAAATTTAACTTGGTTAAATTTTTATAGTTTGGATCATTTCATTTTTTTAGATATAGTTTGTGGAAGTTGGGGTTATTTGACTAGTACTATTACTAGTATCAAATAGGTTTTGAGGGTAAAATAGTCATATATTCTTCATTCAGGATCCAAAATTAGTGCCACTAGTTGTATCTGAAAGAGGGTAGTCTATAGTATTTCAGGTATAAATTTCAGAATCAGGTATGAAACATTGCACACATAGCATTCTATACAAGTTCTCTCTCCAAAAAAGGAAAAATATCAACAAGGTTTGGGAAAGTTACCATAAATTTCATTTGACACATAAAGTTTATGTTAGACATGTGGCATTAGAAGACATATAAGAGTACCAAAGGCCAAAATTTTTGACTCAGAAGGGCTAAAATGTCTGAAATACATCAGAAGGAAGGCTGACCAAAAGGACAGAGTCCAAATCATGGTTTCAAAGGTAGGTTCACTTAAAACTATCATAAATTTTGATTGGGATGTCTAATTGAGGTGATTCAAAATCCATTGGAAAGAGTAAACACGTGATAATATGTTTGGAAAATAATAATAACCATTTTGGATATTATTGTCAACATATTTATGTTGCAATTTGAGTATTTCTTAATAATGAATTGAAATAGCTAGATTTAAAGGGTATGAAAATAACTATGAAGTAAATCCCATGGAATGGTTAAGGATGGTAAAATAATAGTGTAAGACTCCTTTTGGGGAAAGTATTAAGTTTGATGGTGAATCTTGCAAGTGGTGGGATAGACTTGATGAAGGTAATATACTCTCCCCCATATGGGAAAATTTGGAAAATCTCTTCTCAAATAAATGGATCAAGGATGAAAAAAGAATGGAGGATATGCATAAAATTCAATTGCAATTAAATTAATCAAAATAAAATGTCTCCAAATTGAAAAAGGAGAATAATGAACTAAGAAAATATAGTATTAAGAAATATGATGAGTTGGAAAAGATGAAATCCTTTAACAAATCGCTCATTAAGGAGGTCAAGAACTTAAAGAAAGAAAATATCAGCAATGGGAAGTTGGAGAAAAATGATTTAAAGGAAGAATTGAAAAAGAGAGATGAGGAAATGAAAAAATTATGTAACCATAATAAATAACTTATTAATGACAATAATAAGGTGAAAGGGAAATTACAAGAGTCTGAATCAAATAATAGGGATGAATACATTACCACACAATTTGAGGAGGACACTATCAAAAATCTTGAAGAGGAAATTTACAAGAAGCTCGAGGAATCCATAAATACTAATAAGGTGCAATAAAAAATGCAATATATAATTGAAGCGAAAAATAATTTGATAGATGGCGTCACATTGCAACTTCAAAAGGAGAAAGAAGACATGATTCAAGAAGGTTAGAATAATATTCTTGAAGAAGTTGAACTCCATATAGTAGATGTACATGAAAAATATGATGGTATTATTTCCAAGGCTAGAGTATAAAAAAAAAAGCAAAGACTATAGATGATGTCATTGTCTCTTAAAAGAATATAGATGAAATGGGCTTGCAGAATGAAGGGAAACTATCAAATGTGAAACCATATCAACACCCTCATTACTAGGAAATATTTCAAGGAAGACAAGAATATCAATATCAACATTATCAATGAAGAAGTTGGAATACTTATCAATATTCATTGAACATAGCATCACAAAACCATTATTAAAAAGTATATTATCATAGACCAAAATCTACTACAAATTGGAGAAGCTTCAACAATAATACATGGAATCAAGGGAAAGAATGTTATGTAACAACTATCCACCAAGGATTATAACCGAAAAAAAAATAATTTAGGATGGATGGATCATCATCAACGGAAAGAAGAAAGCATGTGATATGCAATAGAAATACTCAATAAATTAACTAGAAAAATAAACAACAATATTATCACCAAAACTGAGAGAAAAATAGCCATAAATTTATTTATAATAGGAGGCATGCTTATATAGATGCATGTTATTACATGATGCTTGAATGGGTAAAAATATAACTAGTTATCTAGATATGATAAAATAATTCCTTGGGACTTGTTCCCATCTATTCTTATCCTCCAATGAGCTGAGAGAGTGTGCCTTCCAAGAATGCAGTTGGTTGAGGATGTGCACCTTCCTTCAGTTTCACATGGATGTTTGTTCAGTTTCCCAATTCCTCCCTATTTAATCCATGAATTTTCCGTACTTCCCTCACCAAATGAGGAAAATCTTGTGCACGGCAGCTGCCAAAAAACATTTAATCCGAGTAGGAGGTTGGTTAGTGGGGACAACAAGGTAAGAGGTGTATTTTTTAATATGAGTGGTGGTATGGAGAGTGTCAAGTAAGTTGTCTTGTAGGAAGGGAGGATGGAAATAAGGGATTAACTTGACAAGAAGAGATACATTGACATTATATAATAACAATGGGGGATCATATTGTTTTAGACTATTCACATTCACCACATCATGAATTCTTGGTCGAGGTGGAAATTCAAGGACATAAGCATTGTCCCTAATGTAATACCCCTAGACCAAACCCCAATTGTAATGTAAATATAGGCCAAACCCCAATTGTAATGTAAATATAGAGGGTGGGAGGGGGGGG
>JASDQU010683044.1:0-15596 GCA_032191745.1 Picea mariana
CGCTGAAACTTATTCACACTAAATCGACTCATCCACAGAGTGCGTCGAGGTTTCGTATACCGGGATTTCGCGACTTACGAAGATGAAGGATCTTTCTCTTTGGTTTCCCGAGTTCCGAAATGCCGAAACTTATTCACACTAAACCGGCTCATCCACAGAGCGCGTCGGGGTTTCGTATACTGGGATTTCGTGACTTACAAAGACAAGGGGTCTTTCCCTTTGGTTTCCCGAGTGCCGAAATGCCAAAACTTATTCACACTAAACCGGCTCATCCACAAAGCACGTCGGGGTTTCGTATACCGGGATTTTGCGACTTGCGAAGATGAGGGGTCTTGCCCTTTGGTTTCCTAGGTGCCAAAACGCCGAAACTTATTCACACTAAACCAGCTCATCCATAGAGTGCGTCGGGGTTTCGTATACCGGGATTTCACGACTTGCGAAGACGAGGGGCCTTGCCCTCTAGTTTCCCGGGTGTCGAAATGCTGAAACTTATTCACACTAAACCGGCTCGGGGTATTTCCGAAAGGATTTCGATCGTTCGTCTACCAAATGATGGGGTATTCTCTTTTAATAACTGGACTCGCTGTCCTTTCTGAGCTTGAATCACGATATTCAACCTCTCAGAGCTTCGAACTCCCATGACTTCGAAACCTGAGAGAACTACTCTTTCTTGTACAAGGTTTTCAGACTCAGATCACATGATCCTTCAGAGGGTTCTTGGGTAATTATCCCTTGGCTTGGTGACCTGACTAAAAATCCTTCCTAATTCGTCGAGCTATGAACTCTGTGACAGGGGTAAAGTAAACTCGTGAGTTTACTATAACAATAGTCTTTTCAAGGAACTCACTCCAGCTCTGAAATGTGGGGAAACTCCCCGGAAAAAGGTGCCTTCGGGAATTAAACCAGGACAGAGCGCAAGTCAAGTAGATGGGACAATTCTCAAGAGAATGGAATCGTATTCTGAACTTATTCATTCTATACATAAACTANACGTTAACGTGGCAAGACCAATGTTAACGTGGAAAGAGAGACGTCAACGTGGCAAGAGCGACGTTATCGGGCAACATGAATTTTTTTTTTTATAAATTTCCTCTATTTTGCGACAATATGGACAATTTTGTTCATAACACCGCAAATAAAACGTCGGAATTTTTACAATATGTACTAGTTCCAACTGCCATGTGTCATGTGTCGATGGACGGTTCTGAATACTTCGGGACTTTCAGGACTTCGTCGAGTCCACTCTCCTACCTATGCAAGGGTTAAGATCGACAATCAATAGAGCTCTGACAGATCCTTGGATCTACGGTCCCGGATCCCATCGCTACTTGCGAAGGATGAAGGGGTCGAGGTATTAATGCCTATGCTCCTCCTCTAGATCCATCGGTCTTGACAAATCTGGGGTATTTCCGAAAGGATTCCGATCGTTCGTCTACCAAACGATGGGGTATTCCCTTTCGATAATTGGACTCGCTATCCTTTCTGAGCTTGATTCACGAGATTCAACCTCTCGGGGCTTCGAATTCCCTCAACTTCGAAACTTGAGAGAACTACTCTTTCTTGTACAAGGTTTCTAGACCCAGGTCATATGGACCTTTAGATGATTTTTGGGTAATTATCCCTAGGTTTGGTGACCTGACTGAGATGCCTTCCTAATTTGTCGAGCTATGAACTCTGTGATCAGGGTAAAGTAAATGCATGGGTTTTCTATAACGGTAGTCTTTTCAAGGAACTCACTCCGACTCTGAAATGTGAGGAAACTCCCCGAAAAAAGGTGCCTTCGGGAAATTAAATCAGGACAGAGCGTGAGTCAAGTAGATGGGACAATTCTCAAGAGAACGGATTCGTATTCTGAACTTATTCATTCTATACATAAACTAATTATGGTCATATATAAGTATAAGCATGCATCCATTATTCCCAATCAAAACACAAGGCAATCACTTCTATACAGAAACCATTTATGAGCATATAAACATGAGCATGCATCCAGGGTATTCAATTCAAAATACAAGACATAAACACTTATCAGAAACACCAAGCGTGATGCGACTTCTGAGAGGGGTGCTCGTTTCCACCCAACCATAGGCTCAGTGACTCCAAATGGATTTACCACTAGCCACCCCCGAGCTAGACTATGATGCTTGAGATTTAGTCTCCTACTTCCATCTCAACGAAAGTCAAGGATGAAGGTTACTCTCCTCCTCCTCTATTCAGAACTCCTTGTATTTCCATAGTTCCTCCCGGTTCTCTTCCGCGATCCCTATCACGCGTATTCTCTCCCCTTGTTCCCCACACTTCTTTTCTTGCCTTTTCTGCAAGATTGCATGTGGCATGAATTCCCCCATCCGTGGTCAGGTCTGAGAACTTCTATGGATGGGCGGTTCACCCCCATCCCCTCATTAACTCTTAAGGATCCTCCCCACCTACCATCCTGACGGGTAATTCATTCCAGGGTCAAAGAGTTTCTCTTGGTCTTTGATCAAGTAAAAACCAGTATGGTATTGGTTCAGTGGAAGTTAACGCAACCATTCCAGGTCCCTTCCACCACCTCTCATTAGCCATCATGGTCTCTTTTATCACATCCTCTCCCAACAGTCATGCAACTTGTATTCATAAAATAATTTACATTCATCGACCTTTTATACAAAGGTTCGTCAAATTAAACATTCGCATCTTTGGGTTTGCCATAGTTCTTGGCCAATATAGTTATTTTTACAAGCTGGGGGAAATGGGGTGTTATAGATAGCCTCATGAAGACTGAATAATATTTTTGTGTGGAGCTCAGTATAGGTACCAAGCATGCAGTTCAAGGATTTGTTAAAGTATTGTTTTGAATGGATTCAGGGGATGTGTTGAGCGTGTCAAATGTGTTATGGGTTTCAGAACTCAGGAGGAATGTACTCTCAGCCTCAATGATTGAAGAGAATGGTTATGCAATCTTGTTCTGAAACAGACTGGTGTTATTCATGCCTAGAATATCTAGACTCAAATCCCTAGTCGTTCTTGGAGTTGGAGAAGGAAATTTGTATAGTTTGAAGGGCCAGCCTATGTGATTTGTGGCCAGGAGTACCAGAGAGACAGATGACGAGGAGAAGGTAGCTCCACCAATGGTACAGGCTCATAGGGAGTCAGCCCTCAGGATCCAATGGGGAGGAGCAGCCTCCAAGGACTATTCAAATGAAGTTAGACTTCATAGGGAGTCAAAAATCTCAGAGGGATCATATTTCATTCAGAGGAAGTATACCTTAAAGTACAGGTGGAAGAGAGGAATCTTCCAAGATCGTCAAGAAGGTGTCATGGGTTGAGGAGTCCAAACAAGAGGATTTGAAGTAGGAGATTTCTAAGAGCAGTGTATCCTCCATGAAGGACCCATTTGATACAATAGGTTTTTCCTCAGTGACAAAGGAAGTAACTAGTCAGGTGGATTGGTGAGTGGGATTTGCTTCGGTGATAGAGGGAGAAGCTAGTCAGGAGGATTAGAGTGAAGTTGTGGTAGAAAATATGGTATGGGAGACAGAGATACTTCCTAGTGATGGAGGATGGAATGTCTCCCTCGTTAATAGTGAGTATTGATGCTTTTGTAGCATCAAGAGGCATTCCCACTAGAGGCCATGGTGTCAGGCATGTGGGAATATTTGTTGGCACCAGATTACACCCTCGTTTCAGTGAAAATTCCCATGGGATGAGGCTAGCGCCTCATGGGCTTGTTGATGGGATTTGTGGGTTTTTGTTGGGGTTACACACCCATTAAGAGGATTAAAAAATTCTAATTAAATATTGAGTTTAGAAGAGGTTCCTAAAATCAGTCATTGGACTCTTATATAAGGAGAGGAGAGATTGTGACAAATCTCATTGTGTCATTATAGAGTTAGCATAAGTGAGAGTGTACTCGTTCTAGAAGCTTACAAATTTCAGCAAGGGGAATTCTCCAATTTTTTCAATCTAGCCTAGGGTTTCTTGAAAATTTATGTTTATGTTTCCAGCCAAGGAAGGATTTTTTTCCATGAAAGAAAGGTTGCACGTGTGAGGAGGAGAGGAGAAGTAGGCCACACATGTGGGAGAAGAATTACATCCGCACATGTGAGGAAAGGTCGCACGTGTGAATCAGTCATACAGCTCGCACATTTGAGTGTCATAACTATATGGACAAGTCGTACACAAGTGTACACATGTGTGCAGAAAGGTACAAATCCACATGTGTGGAAAGGTAGTACAGGTCCACACATGTGGAATTTTATGGGCATGTACAACATGTATGTACCGCTAATGTCAGTAGGACATACATGTGGCAGTTGTAATAGATTTGTAGATTGGAAATTGTCCCAGGATTTTGCTGAGGTTGGTTTGTTGATTTTTGGTTTTCAGATGACAAGTTCGTCCTTAGATTTCTTGGTGAATTTGTGTCAGCTGGGAGGGTTGGTTTTGCCCTCAGAATTTGAAAATTTTACAGAATAGAAAATTTTGTGTCTCAAGTGCATGGATGATTTATCTAAGATCTTATTGTTTCCACTGTTGTAATTTTCTGTCATAATTTCAATGTAAAATTATTCAGTGATAACAGGTAGGGTTTATTGTTTGATCCCTAGGAAGTAATTTTCAGATATGAAATTAGTCACATAGAATTGCATGTGAAAATTGAAAAAAATATTTCTTAGAAGGGATCCTGATATAATTGTCCATAATTGAGATTATACTTCGACATTATACAATGGAAATAAGAAATTTGAAATGAGTTGTATTTTTAAAAACCTAGACCACGTATTTTCTTGCAATGGGATTACAATTTAAGATAATATTTGTGATATGGTATAATTATTCATTTCTATACTAAATTCGGGCTCCTCCATGTGTTTTAGGGTTTTGATTTGGCATGTGACCTGGATATAGTCATGGATTTTGAAAATATCTATGTTGTATTTGTTCAATAATTTAAGATTGCTTTGAGAGAACTATGTTTTTGAAAATTGTATTTTTGAATGGAATTGTTTCTTATTCTAACATATTTTTGAGTCATTTATCATCAAGTTTGTGGTTGGTTATGGTCTAAATTCAGTCTAAGCCAATCTCTGTTCTTTTAGAGATTTGTATTTTTTTTCACTTGGTTTAGTTCCTAGTCTTATTATATGTGTTTATGTATGTCTATATTTTTGTAAGAAACTCTCTCTATTAGGAATATATATGTAAGTTTATAGTTATTGAGTTGCTACTTGTGGAGTTGATATCTAACTCATGGTTTAGTAAGATTTTCTAAGAAATTATTCAAAGACATATCAAAAGGTTTGAACAAATTATACAAATGTTGGGGAGTAATTATATAGAAGACCTTATATCCCTTTGGTGATGGGTTTTTCTGAACTTACAAATGCCATTTTAGAATTGAGGAATTACAAAAAACTATGAAGTATATCTTAAGGCTTGTGCAACAATGTTGAGTTTAAAAGCATGTTTTTCACTTGAATGTGAAATTAAGCATTCCCAAAAACTCTGGTAACTATAGCATTTACAAGATTCGGACATTTATTAATATATAGGCCAAATGAGGAATTAATGTTGTTACAATTAAACATGCAACCGTTATCTACTAATGGAGTTGTTTTACTCTTTTCCCTTGGGTATTTCAATGTTCAAAGCCTAAACTACTCTCTCTAAAAATAGAACTATAGTTACTTTGTGAAACAAATGAACTATGATAATGGAGTTTGACCAAAGGAAGGGAGGTTCTCCAACTTTTTAAGTGATAAGTTTCAAAGGCCTGAAATTATTCAATTCTTACAGGAAATTCTTTTGTCTTTGTCTTCTCCTTCTTCAATGCTCCATAAAAATCCAAATACCTTCATTCTCATGCCTTCATCATGGTTAAAAATTGTTACTTATTAGAGTGACTCCTATATAAGGAGAGGAGAGATTGTGAAAAATCTCATTGTGTCATTATAGAGTTAGCATAAGTGAGAGTATACTTGTGCTAGGAGCTTGCAAATTTCAGCAAGGGGAATTCTCCATTTTTTTCAATCTAGCCTAGGGTTTCTTGGAAATTTTATGTTTATGTTTCCAGCCAAGGAAGGATTTTTTTCCAAGAAAGAAAGGTCACACGTGTGAGGAGGAGAGGAGAAGTAGGCCACACATGTGGGAGAAGAATTACATCCACACATGTGAGGACAGGCCGCACATGTGAATCAGTCGTACATCTCGCACATTTGAGCACCATAACTATATGGACAGGTCGTACACAGGTATACACATGTGTGCAGAAAGGTACAAGTCCACATGTGTGGAAAGCATTACAGGTCCGCACGTGTGGAATTTTCTGGGCATGTACAACATGTATGTACCGCTCATGTCAGTAGGGCATACATGTGGCAGTTGTAGTAGATTTGCAGATTGGAAATTGTCCCAGTATTTTGTTGAGGTTGGTTTGCTGATTTTTGGTTTTCAGATGACAAATTCATCCTCAGATTTCTTGGTGAATTTGCGTCAGCTAGGAGGGTTGGTTTTGCCCTCAGAATTTAACAATTTTACATAACATAAAATTTTGTGTCTCAAGTGCATGGATGATTTATCTCAGATCTTATTGTTTCCACTGTTGTAATTTTCTATCATAATTTCAGTGTAAAATTATTCAGTGATAAAAGCTAGGGTTTATTGTTTGATCCCTAGGAAGTAATTTTCAGATCTGAAATTAGTCACATAGAATTGCATGTGAAAATTGAAAAAAATATTTCTTAGAAGGGATCCTGATATAATTGTCCATAATTGAGATTCTACTTCGACATTATACAATGGAAATAAGAAATTTGAAATGACTTGTATTTTTAAAAACCTAGACCACGTATTTTCTTGCAATGGGATTACAATTTAAGATAATCTTTGTGATATGGTATAATTATTCATTTCTATACTAAATTCAGGCTCCTTCATGTGTTTTAGGGTTTTGATTTGGCATGTGACCTGGATATAGTCATGGATTTTGCAAATATCTATGTTGTATTTGTTCAATAATTTAAGATTGCTTTGAGAGCACTATGTTTTTGAAAATTGTATTTTTGAATGGAATTGTTTCTTATTCTAACATATTTTTGAGTCATTTATCATCAAGTTTGTGGTTGGTTATGGTCTAAATTCAGTCTGAGCCAATCTCTGTTCTTTTAGAGATTTGTATTTTTTTCACTCGGTTTAGTTCCTAGTCTTATTATATGTGTTTATGTATGTCTATATTTTTGTAGGAAACTCTCTCTATAAGGAATATATATGTAAGTTTATAGTTATTGAGTTGCTACTAGTGGAGTTGATATCTAAGTCATGGTTTAGTAATATTTTCTAAGAAATTATTCAAAGACATATCAAAAGGTTTGGACAAATTATACAAATGTTGGGGAGTACTTATATAGAAGACCTTATATCCCTTTGGTGATGGGTTTTTTTGAACTTACAAATGCCATTTTAGAATTGAGGAATTGCAAAAAACTATGAAGTATATCTTAAGGCTTGTACAACAATGTTGAGTTTAAAAGCATGTTTTTCACTTGAATGTGAAATTAAGCATTCTCAAAAGCTTTGGTAACTATAGCATTTACAAGATTCAGACATTTATTAATATATAGGCCAAATGAGGAATTAATGTTGTTACAATTAAACATGCAACCGTTATCTACTAATGGAGTTGTTTTACTCTTTTCCCTTGGGTATTTCAATGTTCAAAGCCTAAACTACTCTCTCTAAAAACAGAACTACAGTTACTTTGTGAAACAAATGAACTATGATAATGGAGTTTGACCAAAGGAAGGGAGGTTCTCCAACTTTTTAAATGATAAGTTTCAAAGGCCTAAAATTATTCAATTCTTACAGGAAATTATTTTGTCTTTGTCTTCTCCTTCTTCAATGCTCCATAAAAATCCAAATAGCTTCATTCCCATGCCTTCATCATGGTTAAAAATTGTTATTTATTAGAGTGAACAACAAGTAGTCTCATGGTCAATTTATACAATGGCGTGAACTAAAATATGATTTTTTTTCTCATTTCTCACTGCATGTGTGTTAATTTTGTTTGACCTGAGGTGTTGTTGTCAGATACAAATATGATATTGTATACATTGGGTGTCGTAATACCCCCAGTTTTATCCCCAGGTTACAAATGTGTAAATGTGTATATGAGGAATGGCTGAGAGATAAACAATGTAATATGTAAATGTATAATGAATAATAATAAAAACACCACTAGCTACAAACGGAGAAGGACGAAATACATGGGGGATATGATTCCAAAAGAGAGGAATGCAATGAGGCTTAGGGGGTGAAAGAGGAATAATATTATTTGATTCCTAAGCCTGTGTCATTTACCTTAAATTATGCTAAGTCACATAAACCTTGGGAGGAGTTTCAAAGGTAGATATGTGGGCTTCTTAGGAATCCACGAGATGTATTAATGGTATGAAAATATAATGCATGTATTTTGGTTACAAGGGGACTATTGTCATTCTTCCTTCGGGAAAGTTATCTCTAAGAACCCAAGCTGTTATTTGGTAATTGTAATAGAATTATAGGAAAGGAATGCCCTATAATTATGATAATTATGATTGTAATAAAATATCATAATTGCTACCCTGAAATCATGGGGAAATTGTGACCATGTGTAAGGGACATGGTGGACATTGAGAAACTCCATTATAGTTGAGAATTCTTGGATTCCCCAGCAAAGACATTTCCTAACCAACCTATGTTTGATCCCTGGAGGAAAGTGGGATAGCCCAAGGGACTGCATGATAGAGAAGGTGATCCCATTCCTTGGGTTGTGTAGGTTGAAGGAGAAAGAGAGCTAGCAGATTGGAATTGTTGTAGGAGTTAACAAACTGTAATATGTTGGGAAATTGGGTTGTGTGAGAGGATTAGATCCAACCATGGGTTTTTTGTCCTTGTGGACTCATAGTTTCATCTTTGTGGTGGCCCTATTGCAAAAAGCTGATAGGAAATAGTGAACCTATGGTTGGGTGGAACGTCTGACATCTGCAACCAGTTGGTGAATTGTTCTCAAAAGTTAAATGTTTATGGTTTATCTGTGATTATGTTGAAATATTATTGATTTTGATATCAAATTAACATTATTTTATTTGTATGCATAAGCCTGCAATTGTTTCTCTAAATGATATCATGGTTATTGTATAAGTTTCACTCGCATGTTGTATGCATAATACAATAGTGAGGAAAATTATAGTATCAGAGTTATGTAATGTGAATCCCATCCTAGCTAGAAGGTTGGGAATGATCAAGAAAAGGCATCAGAGCATAAAATTTTGAGTTGGTGGAAGAAGAATTGGAGTACCCCACCATCCAATAGTATACACAGATGGCTAGGTATGTTACAAAGTGGTATCAAAGCTATTGGTTCCAACACTAGAACTGTATGGGCCAAAAATTGGAGCCAAGGTTACACCATCGGGGTCATATGGGCCAATAACCAATTTGTATGGCTATGAAGAAGAAACAATTCCAAACAAAGTGTTTGATAAAAGGTATGTGTGGAAAAAATATCTAAAGGTTCTAATTGAATCATTTATGGGTCCAAAATCGCCTAGATAGTGTGAGACAGAATTCATATGACAATATGAAGGTACAAATGTTATAAATTCATTGATGCAAAGTTTTCCCTACATGAAATTTGGAGAAAAATCTTGAAAATTGGAAAAATTATGGAATTATGGATAAAAATCCTAAGGGGAATTGACACAGAGATGTTGAATTAGTATGTACATGGATCAAATTTGTCCAAGAGAAGTTAAATCTAATGATTTCATGGCAGTCCTATAGAGGAAAAATAAAAAAATATGCATATATTTGAATTGTTGGGGAAAATGTTGAAAATGTGACATGGACCATACTAGTGACATGTACTAGGGTGACGTGGATGCACTAGGGTGTTCTAGGTGAAGTTGGGGTGCATAGGTGTCAAGGTCTGTGGTGGTGAGCGATCATGCTAGAAAAATAATTTTTCATGCCAAAGTGAAGTGGTTTTGAAAAGGTTCCTTGAGCTCCTATAATCATCATGGGGGTGATGTGTCTCCCCTAGGTGGAAATGGTAATAAGTGGTTACGAGAGCATTGGGAAAAATCAACAAGTGGGAAAGTTATCATCTCATAATAGATCCCAATTTTTGATCTGAGATCTACACGGGGAAGCTTGTGCACCAACTAAAGATTGTAGGATATGGGACCCTCATCGGTTATATCAACTAAGGAGCTTATGCCAAGTGGAGTGTGTAAAGTCAAATAAAGACCCCTGTCCCATTCACGGCTAGAAACATGACAAGTGGAAGAAAAGGACAAGGGGTACAAGTGGTCCACAAATTTATTAAATATAATAATAAAAATAAAGTGGAGGAAGTTAAGGGGGGGCAAGAAGGATGACATGGAAGCTCAGGTGGCAAGGAAGGCGACATGGAAACATCAAGGGAAGATAGGAGGACATAGTGGCACATTAGTATCCATGTGATATCCCATGTCAACCAAAATTCCACATCATCAATATAAAGGTATATTTAAAAATAATAATAATAATAATTATTATTATTATTATTATTATTATTATGGAGCCAAAGTCTTGTTTTTTTCCATAACAGGAGTAGATTTATCTTAACCAAGGTGAAATTTTAGGTATAGGTTTGCAATAAGGAGGACTATAGAAGTGATCTAAATTGGATTCAACAAAAAAACTTTGTTATCAGCACAGGATATAAGATGATCATCACAGGAAAAGTTTAAGGTTGTGGATGAAGAAGGAGATCGACTTGTTGGCGTGAAGAGCCTCATGCCATCACAATTGATGTCCAATTTTGTATGTAATATATGTAAAGTTGGGAAGTATATTATCGTATAAAATAAATTTTGAGACATTCATAATACCTTTTCCACATGGAAGAAAAGATAAACCAATAAAGAAGAGAAGGAGAAATGGACTAGAGATAAGTTGAAGTGTTGGGGATGCATGACCTTCCATCTATCCTCACAGTTGACTCATTATGCTATGTCATGTATCTCCACATTGAGAGAGGGGTTATTTGGCTATGAATGGTACAGAGAGGTTACCCATATGTCACTGAAGAGCATAAAGATGAACTAGAGGGCTTGTAAATTTCCCATTGTTGAATAATAAATATTCTAGCGAAGGAAAAAGAATGTTGGTTTTCCCGTTTGGATTTCCAAGGTAAATTTTGAGTTTATGTGTGATGATTGTTGTGGTTGTATTTGTTTATGAAGGGTAAATAGTGTGCACTATAAGTTAATGGTTGTTTGTGTATGGTTTCAGCAACAAGAACTTTGTGTCATTTGATTTAAGCTCATTTTGTATTACTATGGTCCCTGTGGGTCAGTAAACCAGACTAACAACTCTTTAATATTACCCATACATTGATTCTGAAGTTGGAAATTGATGGGTATCCTTCCAAAGTCATTGTTATTTGATTGGGGGTTTCTAATTTCATTTTTAGAGTTGTTGGGCAAATTCTCGACTTTGTTGGGAATTTTCATTTGCCCATAAATCATAGACGACATATATATATAAGCCTAGGGTTTTCAGGGCGTTTATTAGCTTCCCACGAACTATATACTCATTTTTTCAATTCATTCAGCTATCAATTTTTTATGCATATGTTTTCCTCTATATTTGGATGCCTAACTCAACTTCAAGATGATTTTTAGTTGACATGGTATTACCAAAATCACCCTTGGTTGTTTTAATGTGTTGTGGGTTACCAAAAACGTCCCCAAAAAATTTTCTACACAATTGGTTATCGAATCCATCCTCCAAACATTTTTACACATCATGGGTGATTAAATTCACCCTTCAGACTTTATCCTCGGCTGTTAGTTTCTAAATTTGACTTTCCCAAGTTTTCCCCTTCATGTTTGGTTCTCGAATCCGCCTTTCATTTATTTGATTTCACCATGAGTCGACCCACTTCGACTGGTATTTCTCTAGGGTCAAACTCCTTTCCTTATTCAACTGACAACAACTCCTAGTCAATTATATCAAGCCACGGTTCAACGGGGTTCTCCTTAGGTTGATTCAGCTCCCTTGGTCGACCTAACTTTCATTCGACTCCACTTGGTTGACACAACTATCATCTAACTCGACTTGGACGACCCGAAATTCTTCCGACTCATTTCCCCATCTCGAATTCCAAGTTTTCGACTTCATTGTCCTTTTATCCAACTTGACTTGTGGCTTGGTTGATCGAGTCTCTTCCAATTATTTAAAAGGAGAAGAGATCATAGTTCTTACAGAGATGGTATTAGAGTAGAAGTTTGAATGCATATAGTGAGACCTATATGGTAAGTACCCACAATGATTATAAAATAAGTGGACAAGACTTGTTTCTAGGGCTAGAGCGAAGTAGAGCATCAAGAATGTCAAGGGAACATTATGAAGGAGAATAGGAAGAAGATCCCAAGGTCAATTTGGATTGTTTTGGGCAGAGTTTGGCCACATTGAAATAAATGGTATCACATCTATTGGAAGTGTAGAGAAAGGAAACACCATCAACAGAGGCTTGTTATGAAGGCTCCAAGAAGGAAGAAAATAATTCAGAGACAAAGAGCAATATTGAGCCAGAGAGGAGAGAGTGTAGCTACAATAAGACATGGGTACCTTTTCATGTAGATGCCAAGGTGGACATCAATCCATATATCAGGGAAGTGGTTTCTATCATGTTGAACCAATGTCTATAGCAGATGGAATTATACTTCAGCATGAATGAGGTAACTTGGAAACAAAATATTGCTTTTGCTTGGTTGAAACTTGAAGGCCATGCTTTAGCATGGTGGGAGAGTTATGCAGTAAGCAGAGCACTAAGAAATGAGCCACCAATGACTAATTTGGAGGTGTTCAAGGACATGATCAAATCTCATTTTTATCCAATAGGATATGAGTAACACCAACAAATAGTATGGAATTACTTCAAGAAGAGACAAAGACAATTAGTGCAGGAGTTTATGACAATGTTTGGGAAGAGAGCAATTTAGATGGAAGTTTCTCTCAAAAGTTGAGACATGTTGGTCAAGTATTTGGATGAATTGTTATCTTATATTCATAGAAAAATGATGTTATTTATACCAAATACAATTGATGGGGCCAATATTCAAGCACAGTACCTTGAGGGAGAACCACAAGAGAAGCAAAGAAAGAGGGAAAAAAAGAAGCGGAATGAGAAGAATATTGTGGTTGCAACACAAGGAGAAACATATTCCATCCAACAATGTAAAGGATGTGATTGAAAGGGACACACTCGGGAGAATTGTTGGAAATTTCACCCTAAGAATCACCCCAAATATTTTCAAAAAAAGAAGATGAAATCATTGATATGAGTGGATGTTGAGGAACGGGTGGATAGCACCTCAAACCCAAAAGGGAAGATTAATTTCACTAATCTTCATAAAGAAGTGGCAATAGTTTTTTGTAATCACAAGGATGAGAATCAAAGTAAGGTGGATCATTTTTTCAATCTCGATTCACAATCCAACTTGATCTCTAGATAACTGGTTGGGAAGCTTAGTATGGAGACTCAATATCATTTGCATCCATACCCCATAGGCTGGGTAAGGGAAGATGTGGAATTGAAATTGAACAATAAATGCAAATTTAAGTTTTCCATCAATCATAACTTTGTTGATGAAGTAGTTGCAGATGTGGTTCCTCTGGACATATGTGGATTCATCTTGGGAAGTCCATATTTTAATGTGAGGGATGCCATTTTTAGAAGGAGATAGAACCAATATAGGCTAGTCAAACATGGAAAATCTTATTCCATAAATGCACACAATGACAAAGCTAAGATCTCTTTGATCAATTCTCATCGGGAAAGAATAATCCTGGGAAGTACACATAAGTTTGTCTTGTTGTTCATGAGAGAAGAAAAGAAACAAGGAGATGGCAGAAAATTTGAGATGAAGGCATCCTTGGAAGGATGTAGTGGTGAGAAGTGTCAACAACTACAACAATTGATTGAAGCCTATAGGGAAGTGTTTCAAGAGCCTCAAGGACTTCCACCCAAGAGATAGGTTGAACATGAGCTTCAGTTGTTTCCAGAGTCACCACTGCCTAACACTAGGTTGTATAGGAAGTCCATAATTGAAGTAGATGAAGTAAAGAAGAAGTTGCAGCAGTTGTTGGAGTAGGGAGTCATTAGACCCAGTACATAACCATGTGGTTCACCCATCATAATGGTGCCAAAAAAATATGGAAATTGGAGAATGTGCATGGACTATTGTGCCCTGAATAAGATCACCATCAAGAATACATATATTTTTCAAAGGATTGATGAATTGTTGGATCAACTGCAGCAAGCCAAACCCTTCACTAAGTTGGACCTCAAATCAGGTTACCACCAAGTGAGTATCAAATTAGAATACATGTGGAAGACAACATTCAAAACAAGAAAAAGTTTGTATGAGTGATTAGTAATGACTTTTGGATTATGAAATGCACCTGCAACGTTTATGAGACTAGTGAATGATGTGCTCCATAATTTGATTGACTCTTTTGTAATAGTATATCTAGATGACATACTAATCTTTAGAAACACTTGGAAAGATCACCTTGCACATGTGACATAGGTACTAGAGACCTTGAAGAAGACACAGTTGATTTCCAACTCGCAGAAATGTGAGTTTGGAAATACTTCCTTAATATATCTTGGGCACATGATTGGAGGAGGGAGCTAAGGGTTGATCCAAAGAATATTGTATCCATCACCTAATGGCCTATTCCCACTAATTTGATAGAGGTTAAGAGTTTCATGGGAGAATATCAGTATTTTAGAAAAGTCACCGTAAACTTATCTACAGTAGCATCACCATTACATGTCATGACCTCTAAAGGAAAGATATTCCATTGGGTTAATACATAGCAAAGAGAATTTGAAGACTTGAAGAAGAAAATTAAAGATGTTTCAATCTAAGCCATTCTGAATTTACAACAAATTTTTGAGATAAAGATTGATGCTAGTGGATATGCATTAGGATCAGTACTCATGTAAGGAGGGAGGCTTGTGTGCTTCCATTTAAAGTTGTTTCATGGAACAGTGTTTGACTATCCCATGTACAATAAGGAACTCTTTGTGATTGTACAAGAAGTGGAAGCATTATCTCTTGGGAAAAGAGACTATCATACACATAAATCATTGGCCCCTTTAGTATCTACAAAGTCATAGCAAGATGCAGCAAGTGAGGCATTACAAGTGGTTAGGGTTCTTGAAAAAAATTAATTTATTGATTAATTACAAGAAAGGAGTCATGAATAGACTAACAAACATGATCTCTCAACCACCACTGAAGAAAATTACATCAATTGGAATGATAATGCAACTTGAGCCTTTTACTCATGAACTTCTAAGTGAATATTATGATGGAGATGAATATTTTCAAGGAGTTTACAAGAAGTTAAAGGAGATGGTGGTCGTTTTCATGGAAGGAAATGAATACCACCTCCAATATGGGTTGTTGTACAATTTGAAAAAACTATGCATACCTTGAGACAGAAGAGTTCAATTGATGAGAGAAGCACACACTTCTAGGGTTGCTAGTCATTTTGTTGTAACAAAGACAGTGGTG